>OZ024824.1:71281729-71459229 GCA_964016985.1 Anodontia alba | reverse complement strand
CGAGATGTCTAATTGGTCGACAAACTAGCATTACTGATCTAAAGAAAGCGTGCAATTTTGATATTGCGTGCTGGTATAGAGAAATATCGGCATCAATGTTCCTCGGATTTTATCGTTCATTTCTAATCAGTTAATATTTATATCTATATAATAATCGCTTGTATTTCATTAAAATGCATATAGTAAAACAGATAATAGCATTTTAGTTCAGTTTGTAAGTCTGCAATTGTATATCAAATTGCAGATCTGTTGAAAGGAATGGGGAACTTGAACGTTAAAATGCTATTCAATATGATCCGCTCCGTTTCTGCGAGACGCAATGTGAATTGGCTTTTCGAATACAGTTGACTCTCGTTATCTCGAAGACTGTCTGAAATACTATGAGATATACGTACCTCGACATATCAGATTTGCAGAATTTGAGAAAAAAATAATAAAAAATAAAAATAAAATAAATTGAACAACCTCATAAAATAAAAGAAAATGTACTCTGACTCCGGAAGTTAGAAATTTTTGGAAAATTTTGTGGAAAAGAGGAGAAATTGCTCCTTAGGAGCATTTTCTCGTCTTTTCAACAGTATTTCGTTAGCTGCTGTTGGATTTCTATGTTAAAATAGGGACCAGCTAGATTTCCACTTTGACATATGCGGTTAGTCGAGATAAGCGAGATCGAGATACCGAGAGTGGTCTGTAGTTATTTTCTAAGGAAAGCTTAATCGGAAAACGACAGAAACTTGAACACTTGAGATTTACTTACAAGTAGAGCCCGCCTTTTTGCGGTAGTTTTGAGAATACGCTCGTGTAGAAATGGTGACTTGCACCCTTCGGGACGCTGGCGACTGCTATAGCTCGCCCATTCCTGTCCATGGACTCATAGTCACAAGCATGCACAGCATAGTACCGCCGGTCTGTGGCTTTCTTTGACACCATAACAAACCATTCACGCCAGTCGTACTAAATTGTAGATCAAACACATTTCTTTCAATAAGGAATTTATTATACTAACAAGTCATTCTTCACATTTTCAAAATTCATTCATAAGCAAGCTTTTTTTGAGCTAAAAAAATCATTGAAAGTTTTAACCCATTTATGCCTGGCGTCCCGTAAAAGGAGCATTGCCAAACAGCGCAGGCCCTGATCAGACGCTACAAAACGCGTCGTATGACCAGTGCCTACACTGTTTGCATATGATACGTACATTTATGTAACATTTGTAAATGCTACCTGACAGCCAAAAACTGATTATCGACTTGTCCAATATACGCTCGTACAAGGTGAAAGATTTAAGTAGGCATAAATGGGTTAATATCTTCGACAGTCGTTCAACATTATACAAGATTTTTTAGCCTATTTCAAATGAAGGTCCAATTTCAACAATCTTACGATCTTTATTATACCCCCGGCATACTAAGTATGCAATGGGGGTATAGTTTTTGTCTTTTCTGTGTGTCTGTGTGTCAGTCAGTCAGTCTGTCTTTTAACATTTATTTTGTGTCAAAGATATCTCAGGAACTACTTTACCTAGAAACTTTAAATTTTGTACACATGACAAGTATGACTAGTTGTATTGTGGGAAAGAAAATAAGGGCCATGGGTCTAGGTCCCTTAGAGTTATTTTCCTATGTTGTTCTGGCTATACTGATGGCCATGGCATTTATTTGTGTCAAAGATATCTCAGGAACTACTTTACCTAGAAACTTGAAATTTTGTACACATGACAAGTATGACTAGTTGTATTGTGGGAAAGAAAATAAGGGTCATGGGGCCAGGTCCCTTAGGGTTATTTTCCTTTGTTGTTCTGGCTATACTAAAGGCCATGGCCGGGGGTATTAGTGAGCATATGCTCACTTCATGGTCTATTTTTAAAACATTTACGATTTATGTACAGGTACTATCTGTTTTTTATGACAGGCCATAAGGTTTTAAAACTTTTTTTCATGCTCAACTCAGCTGAGCACTTTTTTATCTGCTAATAAATGTGAAAATGCCAAAGATTTTCATATTTATTAGCAGAAAAAAAAATCAAGCTCAGCTACGTTAAGCCAGAAAAAGCTGTAATTGTTAGTAGCGACTTAGTGGCAAACAACGAGAGTTGGCTGATTTACGAAAATGATTTACGCTTACCCCACTCACTAACATTAATCCTGATTACTAAAGCGATTTTTTTTCTGTCAAGCAACTTCCGTCCGCGAGGGAGCAGATAAGATTCGTGAAATAATTAGTCAATAACAAGAACCTCCGGCACCGCCTTGGAGGCACGTGTAAGGCGTTTAAAAGTTTCTACCAAAGTCAAAACAGAAAGCTGTACCATTACAAACTTGTACCAGTTATGGTACACTGTTTTTTCACTGATAAATGATTGTAGATGGTCGGATTAGAGGGCTATATTGTCCGCTTGGTTGTCCTGTGAAGATGGGAGAAATGCCTTGTTGCCGTTTTATTTTGGTATCTTGTGTGACAATCTGGACGATTAATTATTCAAAGACGTCATATCCGGTGCCCGCGCTTGTTTATCAGACAATCGTTTCTAAAGCTGCCAAAATTTACAGTGATCAAAAAGGTGAAAATTCACAGTGATAACCAGAAAAATTCTAATTTATTACTGCTCGGCATAAGCAGTGACCCAGCAGGCACATGACGTAAATACAACGTTGTCTGAACGTCGATGCAACGTTATGACCTTGCATCGACGTTATGACGACGTTGCATTCGTCATGTGCCCTCTGGGGATATTTCACGGCTCATAGACGCCACTTTTTCAACAACGTTTACCTTATATAAGTCTTTCTTGACTTCATAAACGGTGTGTTTAAAGTAAGTAGTACACGACCCAATTTCGGATATTCTGATTTTGAGCATATACATGACGGACTGTGGTCCCCTTCATGTACCCTTACTCAGTTTAGTGTAGAATTTAATGACAATACCCACATTGGCCTTCTACTTCATTACTTTAGCCCCTCATCATCAAATAACATAGTCCATCAAACTCGGCTTCTTCTTTGGTGGTAAAATTTGATAAGTCACAAAATATCACATGCTCAAAAACAGTAAACCATCTGATAATAAAAATGAAAGAAATCTGTCAAATACAATAAACCTTGCACAAAATCAAGACGCTTTGCTAGCCAACAAAAGATGCATACAGACAAAAACTCAGAAGCAACCCAAAAAATTACAAAAGAAAAACTGATACAAATTCTGGCCAAACAAAGGACAAATCTTAGGAAATTTAAAGTAAACCGATTGTAACTGGTGATAAATGTGATTTAAAATAGTGTAAATGTAAAACTTGATTTTAATTTTTTTTTCAATGCTCATAAGATGATGAAGTCGGTATTCGTTTCTAAAATATTTATCTCCTCAAACTTTGCATAAAGCAGGTCTAAAGACTAATACTCGCCAGGTGGCTCAAGACGCCTTAATTCTGATCTTAGCGTGTAAGTTGTGAATGAAAAACCTTTAAAGATTTGGTTGGTTGCAGTTTGGTGGTACCGACTGTATATAAATTTCATATTTATTAGCAGAAGAAATTTCATGTTCAGCTGAGTTGAGCATGTAAACAGTTTAATAACCTCGGGGCCAGGTTTCTGTCGGTGATATGTTCTCTTTTACAGTTTTGGAGAATCAGTACATGGATTCGTCAAGTTCTACAGTTAGGAAAGCAAAATTCTTGCTTTATTTGTATGCAAGCTCTACTCTTAAATTAATACTGATTAATGGTACTTGCTTTGCTATTGAGTGCATTGTACAATTGTGTTGCGAAGTCTTCGTTACTCATCCCGGGGTAAGGGTGTGCGATCCCAAAGTCTTCGACAGTCTTCGAAGCTGGTCCTTTGTAGTTACGTTCGATGTCGTGGTCGATTGCGTTCATTTTATTTTTGATGTCAGTGAATTTGGTGTGCCAATCGTCACGCTGTTGCACTATGTCATGCGCACCTGTTAGTTGGGCGTAGCTGATTTCCAGAGCTGATGCTCTAACAAGCAGGTTTAAGATTCCAAGACAGAAGTGCTGCACTTTTCGTCTGTCACTTTGAACATAAATTCGAAATTGATCCACAACCTTCCCACTTCCGGCCGTTCCTTGCATCACGGCTTTATATAGATTTGCGCCTGGATTGTCGTAATGATTAGTAAAGTAAGTGATGTAATTATGTTTCTCTTGGTTGTAGCTGATTTTATCTTTTGCGTTAACCATTCGTTCAAAAGCTGTTTGAGCGCCGTTAATACTGTTGTCTAAGTTGTTAAGAAGATTCTTCACTGGTACATAATTCACAGCCCTCTCAAGCTGTTGGAAATGTACGTCAACTTGATCGAACCTGTTGTCCATGTGGTCATATAATTGTCTGAGAAGCCGCTCTTCGGTTGACGGACCTCCAAAAAAGCTAAGAAAGAATCCAACAAATGGCCCAATGACACCAAGGTATGAGGATACAGCGCCGACAACCTTTCCTAAAGTACCAGAGAAATTCTGGGCGGCCATAGCATCAGCTAGGGCTGAAGCCGCAGTTAACCCGCTTTTCAGCTGAGTCTCCGTTACACCAGAGCCATCGAGTAAAAATCGTTTTTGCTGAAGCTGTCGTCTCGGCTTTAGCACATCGGATGATGACGCTACGGCAAGGGCCACGAAGATGAAAATAATAGCGGTCTGCATGATAAACAACCTGTGTACAATGAGAAAATTGTTAATCCTTTATGGAAGATGGTCTAAAAAATACTATAATTCATAAGAATTAACCAGAAAGAATGTCGCTAGATTCATCCACAGTATTCAGACAGTTATTCTATCTTAAATTTCTACAGTCATAACCACTCAATGCAAGGGAACTTGTAAATGTGTGTGTGTGTGGTGGGGGGGGGGGGGGTGGGGGGCGGGGGAATGGGCTCCAGCCTGTGGAGAATTTACATAGGACTCTGCCCACGCACGGAATCTCATAATATGACGCACAAGTATCGCCTAGGATATGACTGTTGTACGTTAAGTACATATCTCCCTTTATCAATTTCTCTTGCGTAAACTGACGGTTTCGTATAAAATTATATCTGAATATATGGGTACCCTGTAAAACTTACTCCGCCGCTATCAGTAACTCGTAATTCGGACGTCAGATTTGCCGATAAAAACAGTAAATTACTGCCAAAAAATCACACATTTACTTATTTGTATGATGTTGTAGCTTTTATGTTTTAATTAATTTCCATCTGCCCCGAGATTTCAAATGCGTAATTATTTTCTGACAAATTTGATCTTTAATTAAACAAGGTTACGGTTCTTGTCAACTATTATTTCAATGTAAAAATAGGCCATGCTTTTCTACATTATTTTCACAAAATTTCTTTCAAATCGAAAACCGGTAACGTATTTGTTTTTTAAAATAAAATGATAACCCAGATTACAGCAAAATGAGAAAATACATTTTATAAATGTTTGATATTCAAGGTGATGTTTTGTTTCATTCCGGTTTTGGGTTTTTGTTTTGAACCATAGTAAATTGTTTGTATGGAATCACATTTTCTTGTGATTACAACACGTGTTATGCAACTGTAAGTATGAAATGAGTACTTATGGTCTATGTAATGCACCAGCCATTTTTAAACGTTGCTTAAATTTAATTTGGTTTTTGCCAGATATTGGTTCTCTGGAATGTTTTAAATAAAGTAAATTAATGTCATTTACTTATCTGATGGATTCAGAATATTTGGGACGTCTTTGATTAGTCGATCATTTTTTTTTTAATTTTACACTAAACCGACAAGTGCATAGCATGCGTTTAATTGACGTGTTACGGGTTTTGAATTTCATGAAACTTAACATATCAGGAGAGGATATATGTGGCTTATTTATAGGCAAAAATTATAGGTTGACAATAAGTGGAACAGTCATAAGTTCGAAGGTAAATTTCTTGTTTTTTTTTTTGTTTTTTTTTTTTTTTTTTTCAGCTATTTTTTTTTTTTTTTTTTTTTTTTTTTTTTTTTTCAGCTAAAATTTAATCAGTTTTTATCTTCAATATGCGATATAATTATTACAACAATGTATACAAATCATTTTATGGCAGTAAAATATTCCTTATGTAGTACCTTCACTACCTGATAGGTTTTGAGACATGTATATTTATAAGACTGGTGTACATGAGGGAGCTCTCCTGAGGCCAAATATTTATCTTTTTATCTAGAAAACAGTGTCATCTTTATATTTGTAGGGCCTTGGATCAATAACATGCTAAGTTTGAAGGAAATCCTGCGTGGGCAGATTTGCAATTCCCCCTTTAACCATATTGAATTTCTAAGAAATCGTCGGGTGAATGCTGTAACGTTCTGTGTCCCATTTTCGAAAATCCGAGAAAATTGCTGTTTCAAGTTTCGGGACTATTGAAATAAGCATCATTTAAGTTCAGTTTTAAATACAATTGCTGAAAACTACCTAATTTACGAGAAAATCGCGATTTTTTGTTTGGACATAGAGTAATATCCTTTTGTCGTTTTTGTTAATGGCGTTTGAGACAGAGCAGTCTAGATGGCTAATACACCGATAACTTAAAATTCAACTTATATACTAACCCTGTTCAATTAAACACTATGGAGATGATTTTTTTTTTCTTTCATGGTATAAATTAAGGCGAATAACCTTTTCCATTGTCCACCTCCTTATCTTGAAAATAATACTGCATTGCTGTTCTGCTCCAATGAGATGGTAGGATGTAGACACGTGACATTACAAGTCTATACTGTTATATCACGTGACTATATCTGACATTTTATTGGTTTAAATGGACAAGGAACATTATAAAATGATGAAAAAATCAACCTATGGAAATAAAACAAAATAGAATAATAAAATTAGAAGAGACATGATAGTTTACATTTAAGTTCATATGGAGATAGACCCTTCGAGCCCCAGCGATATGCAACAAAAAACACCATAAAACATGACAGCATTCACCCAACGAAATATTTAAAAAAGTAAAGATGATTTGACAGGTAGGTACAGTTAACAACTGAAAACGAGTCTCTCCTAGCTCTTAACTTTACCTGCGATTTGCTTCAATGTCTCAAAAGCATTGTGATGGCAAAATGGCTTTTATATATGAGCCGAGCCCTGATAAAACAGGTCTTTGGATTTTCCGATTTGTAATTCTTCAAACGCGCATGCTTAACATATAAATAGAACTAGTGACGTGGTTCTTTGCCTGAGGTTTCCTTTAGACCTATCTTGCATGTCTGCGAACAGCAAAGGTTCTGGTGAGGATGCGCGTATGCGCAGGCTCACCCGAATCTTTACTGTTGGCCTATGCATTAATTACTATTTTTATATGGCTTGACTCATTTTTATGCAACAGATGATACCCGAGTTACAGGACATTATCACCAATAATTTCGAGGGTATTTTCTAATCTGTAGTGTGTTCTTTGTTTCCAATGGCAATCTTTTTGACATTTATTATCTTAAATACAGTTTATCCCCAAGATATTCTTACTGAAACTTTCTGAAAACTGAGAAACTTTTATGCCTTACTGAAACTTTCATGAGGCTAAGTGAATTAAGGTATATGAAAATACCTGTTTTCCATGTCTGTAACGGCAGTCGTTATAATAATGTCCTGACAAGGACAGATAGCTGAATTTTATTGTCAAAGATAAACTTCTAGGTCATGATCTGTATCATGGCATTGTCGATTCTTGTGGAAATATAATATACTACTCAAAATTTGCTTAGCATCAAACATTTAATATTGTACCAGTGGTCTCCTTTGAATCTAATACAAAAACTTTTGCTAAAGATATGCAGCATCATTGCCTTATTTCGAATGCACATACTGTTCAAGTTTTACAGGTTTCTCATCACGTTCACAAGTTCATGCACTGAACACCCTTGTAAACCCCACTTTAAATAGAGAAAAGTGAGGTTTACAAGGGTACACAATATTTCTTACTACTGCCCAAAAACATAGACTGTAGGTACTCGTTTTAACCGCTAACGAGCACTCACAATCTCTGTTTGGAGCAGAAATAAGAATAAATTCTCAACTAATCATCTGAAAAAATACGAGTTTTGGAGTTATAAAATATTGCCTTATACACAGTGAAACCTGTGTACGAGAGCCACCTTTGAGACTGATTTTAAATAGTGGTTGATGTGGAAAAGGTGTCTGTCTTATAAAGGTACATGTCATGTAATTTTGCTAGCAAAATTAAACGACATGCACCTTTATAAGGTAGCCATCTTTCCACACCTACCACTAAGTCAATCTTAAAGGTGGCTCTCTTACACACCTGTGTAAGACAGCCACCTTTGAAATTGACCTTAGTGATTGATATGGAAAGGTGGTTGTCTATAAAGGTACATGTCATGTAATTTTGCTAGCAAAATTACATGACATGTACCTTTATAAGACAGACAACTTTTTCCACATCAACTACTATTTAAAGTCAGTCTCGAAGGTGGCTCTCTTACACAGGTTTTACTGTACTTTATAGGCATGCTATCTTGATGTAATGCAATGCATACTTCCTTGATAAAAAGTTTTTCATTCACCAAACAACATTTTTAAAATGTTCTAAAACATAAACCTGTATGTGTATTTGAAATCGGCTTTCAGTCCCCGACTTCCAATGGAAAGGAGATCATTTCAAGCAAAAGAAAATGTTTTGGTAAAAAAGTCACATTTTTAACCAAAGATCACAGATTTCTGAATTTAAAAAAAAAAATCTGTTTTATACCCTAAACCAGCTCTTGCAGCTATGCACGGCCCATATAGTCTTTATGTAGCGCTTGTCCACAGGCACTCGACTGTATATTTGTGATTTTTGTTACAGATTATAAAATTTTAGCCTATTTTACCTTTTTATCAAATTTCAAGTCGATCAGTTATGAAATAAGTTCTTTGCAAAATGTCACTCCCATAGACAATAAGAAAACTACAGGAATGTGATGTTTTACGTCTTTGTTATTTCGCAACCGATCGAAGTGAAACTTGACAGTGCGCTAGAGGATATTTCCAGATCTCATGTGTTAAAACACACACACACACACACACACAAATATTCCGTCGAGTGCCTATGCATTTGTCGGGTCTTCCACGAAGTCAAGCTCCGCGGTCACCTATCCAGCTACTAACCGCGATCTCCGTTGCTTAACTTTATGAAAAAGCCAACCACTTTAATAACACCAATGATCAATTTCAACCAATCAAAAACGAGACCAAAAGAATTGACCAATAACTAGACGTTTCTTCAAAACTAATACAAAGTCGGCTTGATTATAAAGCACTAACCAAAATCTGGCGCTGTCGCCCAACATTGAAGGGCCGTGCAATATAGTGTATTTCTGAGATATATCTATTTTGGGAGTAAAATGTACCATAGACCATATCAAATGACAAATGTAAACTAGGTACCCCACACACCGCTACTTCTAATTTTAGGGGTTTCTGTGTTCTCGGTCATGCTTCAAGACCATACCTTTAGAAAACACCAGCAAAAGTTATCAAGTTGATATAACGATGATTGTGCTACATACCTGAAGCAAAAGTTTTGGTATTCATTACATATGAAAACACGCCTATTCAAATACATTCAACTCTCGTTATCTCGACCTCGCTTATCTCGAATAACAGTTTATCTCGAAGTGAAAATTTGGTCCCTGTTTAAACATAAAAATCTTACAACAGGTAAAAAAAAAATATTGTGGAAAAGAGGAGAAATTGCTCCTAAGGACCAATTTCTCCTCTTTTCCATAATATTTTCAATATATCTATAATTTCAGGAAATCAAATGAAATATTCATTTGTGAAACGTTGTTCTTCGTTTAATTTTGTCCTTAATCCTGCAAATCTGATATGTCGAGGTATGGATATCTCGAATTATTTCTGAAAGTCCCTTGGACTTCGAGATAACGAGAGTCGACTGTATATTGAAAATTTCACCACCAAAAACTGAAAGTTTTCAGATAAAAATTCTGATATTTTTCATATTTTTGCTCAAAACATAAATTGTTGGTACTCGTTAGAACCGCCTCGGCGAGGCGGTTCTAGCCTCTACCCACAATTTATGTTTTAGCAGAAATAAGAAAAATAATGTATACCCCTGTAAACCCCAGTTTTACTATATAAATTTGGGGTTTACTGGGGGTCAAAATTATATAGGTATGGTTTCGTGATGTACATTAAACAGGAAACCACTGGCACAATATTAAGTGTTTGATGCTTAGCAAATTTTGGTTAGTATAGAAGATAAGAGTTGTTTATTTTGCGTCCTACTAACATGACATAGAAAACTTCTTGTCTTAAATTCTCAAACTGGAACAGGTAGCAAAGAGTTATGCAAATTGGAACCGCCGCCTAGTACGGGCACTACTGAAAAGGACACCGCCCGCGAATGTATCGCTAAGACGGGTTCGCTATTTAAAAATTGTTTTATCCCTTAACAGCTTAATGGACGCCGGTTTCCTCTGCCCCATTCCCTCTAATCAATCATTGAGCCATAGGCCCTGACCACTGTACCACCACCACCACGGGTCACTGTACGTTGACCAAGACAAACGCTAATGCCGCCTCCGATACAGTCATCATCACAGATCAAAGTACTGGCTAATGATGAGAGCCAACCGGCAGCGATTCCGGCAAAGTGGAATGCAGCATCAACATTCCGTATCCGACTAGTGCACACTCACCAGCCTGCAGTGCGAACGAGGTGGTCTACGTCCGAGCCTGCACGATTGAAACCTTTTAACTCTTTCATTGCCACAGGCGATAATAATAGGCTTTTGCAAACAGCATAGATCCAGATGAGACGGTTCATATGAACCGTCTCATCTGGATCTACGCTGTTTGACATTCAGTCTTTCAACTTTACGTATAATCTTCTTTTCAAGCGATAGTTTGTTAAAAAAAAGAAAAGCAGAAGACAAATGTCGTCTGAAATTTGACGCCGAAAGAGTTAAAAGTGATCCGCAAACTGACTTCTCTGATCTACACGTATCTCCACATGAATCTTCACCTTCAGGCCGGCCCCAGTGACTTAGTTGGATGCGCGTCCGACTGGTGATCAGGAGGTTGCGGGTTCGACTTCCGCCGGGTCGGCAATATTCTTTCTTATCATCTTATCTTACTTCAATAAAAAATATAGGTTATTATTTAAGAAAAGACATTAAGCTTAATAAGTATTTGTTTGTTAAAACAAGCTAAAAGATCAAAATTAGATAATTTACGACTTTTGTAACGCCAAGTTATTTGGCTACAAACGTGCAGAAAATGTTCAAAATAGGGGCATGCGTGTTGTAAAAAAAAAGGTAAACAAAAAATAGACAGTTAAATGTATATTAAATGACCGAAATTGAGCTTTTTCCCTTGTATGCGCCTTTTCTCGCCACGTTTTAAACCCCTCAATGTCTCATCACGAAAACATGCCTATAAAATTTTGACCCCCTTAAACCCCACTTTTATATAGTAAAACTGGGGTTTACAGGGGTATGCATTATTTTTCTTATTTCTGCTCAAAACATAGATTGTGGGTACTCGTTAGAACCGCCTCGTCCAGAAGTATAAAAGATATCAGGATTTTTTATCTGAAAATTTTCATTTTTTGGGAGTAAAATTTTCAGTGTATTAGAATAGGCAAGTTTTCGTAATGTACTCAGCGTAACTCTTTTTACTCGGCTGATCAGCGTGTTTTCTCTGAATAGGTAATTTGAAAAGTATCGTCATGATTCTGTGCAAACAGTTTTGTCGTTACTTCCATACACAAAAAAGTTTACTTCATGCATTAGCTGAAAAACATCTTAATATTTTAGTTTTCTCCACAGTGGAAACGGTTGCAAATTATACAAAAATCTATATGGCAGGTAGTTTGGTTGGAAGGTTTCAATCGTCACTTGTTCAAATTTTCTGAAAATATCAAATAATTGGTATGGAATATTGCTATTTTATACAAACCAGTTGTTGAGAAATGCCAGAAATATTTTCGATATTTTCCTCTAGATTTTCCGTTTACTACATTTGTATCTGTAACAATATTACATAATGTGTAAAATTCAATTTTGTACACTTGTATATATATATATATATATATATATATATATATATATATATATAGAGAGAGAGAGAGAGAGAGAGAGAGAGAGAGAGAGAGAGAGAGGATCTTACACTTGTGGTCATTTCGTATGAAATTTATGAAACGAGCCTTCGGCGAGTTTCATAAATTTCATATTAAATGACCACAAATGTAAGATTCTGTTTATCATATGACCCTTTTAAATTGGATTTTATCGCCTTAAAATTGACAATTGTTCAACGGAAAATGCATGGTTGACATGGACGTCGTCATGACGTTACTTGTTCCCGCCAAAGTGTTATATAACGTGTGGTTATACGATTTTATAACATGGCGTTATATTCAGTCTGTATGGCCAGATAAAGAGGCGTTGAAAAATGACGTCTTTTATACGAGACCATCCGACAGAGGACTTGTTTAGGAATATTTATTAAGGCTGGCTAATCGGACCTGAAAAGATAATCGATTATCAGTCCTGCCATTGTGATCGATAATCGATTAGTAATCACTGAAGATTTGGTCATAATTTTACCTGTCTGATTGAGCATGACTCTTACAATATGTTATACTTTACTGTATGCATTCGGTCAGACAGGCCTAAGCAAGCAGTGTAGACCCAGATGAGACGCCGCAAATGCGGCGTCTCATCAGGGTCTACACTGTTTGTCATTCATCCAGCTAGTTAGGCACAACATGGGTAGTAACTTATACTTGTTCAAATTTTAGATACAGTATGGTTAGGAGTTGAGGTGTCTAAATACTACGGGTAAATACGGTAAAGTAACAGACCCAGAAACCAAATGATCGATTGATAGCAGATCTGTAAAGATAATCATTTTTTTTTTTTTAATTTATCGATCAATTAATCGATTATCTGATTAATTGTACCAGCCTTAATATTTACTGATTAATCTGGGTTATTTCTTTTTTTCAGTTTTCAAAAAAAAAAAAAAAAAAAAAAAAAAAAAAAAAAACATGTTGGTACTCATTAGAAGCCTCGCCGAATGCTCACAACATATGGTTTGAACGAGAAAAAAAAATATCCCAGAATTATTACCAAATACTCCTCCATAAGAAGTCCTATGAAGATGGCTGTAGAAAATTATTCGTATGCGAACAGCGAATCTCGGGTCAACATAAATGTGCCCTATTTCTGGGTTTCACTCTTTAGCATAATTGTATATGGTGCGCAAAACAAGTCAAGGGTCCTTATGTTATATGCATTCGCGCAGTCTGATCAGGGCCTTCGTTTCACGCTTACAGTGACTTACTGATTAGGGTCTTACGCGGAGTGTCATGGGTTACCAGAGGCAAAGTTCATTAGAGGCTTTCATCATCAGCCTTGTATTGCTATGAAATGACAAGCTAGCTAAAACACCAAATCGTCATCATTACCTACTCACTCACACTTATTGTGCTTTGGGTTGAGTATATTTTAAGGGGCTGGATACATTTAGCGAATTTCCTTCATTTTTACAAGGGCCATAACTTGTGACTTGTTCGTTTGTTTCCCTTCTGAATAGTGATCTACTCTTAATGGAAATAATCTGTTCCCTTTGGGAATTAATAGTTTCCATTTAGGGTAGACAACTTTTCAGTAGGGACGCCATAAAAAGTTTGACAGTTGTCTTCCATGAAAGTGTATCCACATCACAAAAACATGCCTATATAATTTTGACCCCCTTAAACCCCACTTTTATATAGTAAAACTGGGGTTTACAGGGGTATACATTATTTTTCTTATTTCTGCTCAAAAACAAAATCATTGATTGTGGGTACTCGCAATATATGTTGTGAGCAGGAATATGAAAAATATCAGATTTTTTTTATCTGAAAAATTCCCTGTTTTGGTTGTAAAATTTTCAATATATTTGAATAGGCATGTTTTCGTATTGGACGATCCACAAAAACAATGCTGAACAAACACACATATAAAAGTCCATACATATCACGCTTTCGCAATGAAATACTGATTCAATTGCTCTCGCCACCTGCCCAGTGGGCACACAACGTTAAAATGACGTCGTATCAACGTCGATGCGACGTTATCACGTCGCATCGACGTTGATACGATGTCATTTTGGTGTTATGTGCCTGCTGGGTGTATTCCGATTCCGATACGCATGACCGCTATGTGCCCATTAAAGTGGACAATATAGTTTGCATGTACGGTCCATGAAAACAATACTGTACAAACGCACATATAAAAAATAAACATACACATCATGCGTTCAAAACGAAATACCTCTGAAAGTATTTCATTTGATTTGCTTCTGATTCGCTTAATCGTTTAGTGGGTTTCGGGCGGGCCTGCGCCTCCGCATTGTTGCTGAGGTTGGCGGGGTTCGGGCCGGTCTGCTCGTTCACGCGGTCTCGCCGTGATTTTTGCTGCCAGCTTACACATTGGTAGACTAAATGTCATTTTCAGGGGGAGGGGCGGGGGGGGGGGTAAGTGGGGGAGTGTAGTGGAGGTGAGGACGCTGATAACGCTTGGTGCCGTGGCGCTGCAATTGTCTGTGACGTTACGTCCGGTTCAGTTTGTTTATTTCCGTGAAAACGGTAATGGCGACCAATAATGCAGTCATATAGTGTAATTCAAGTTATTCCTTTATACCCCAAGGTCTGGCCCCTCAAAATCTGCTTGGTGCACACTACCCTTTGACCTTTTACACATTGCCATGCTTCTTACTTCGGTAGTTCGGGCCATGCTTCTTACTTCGCCAGTTCGGAAGAAAGAGCTACTTGCAGTCACCACTTGCGTCAACGTCTCACTCAGTGTGAAAAACTTTGGCCAGCCCATTTTATGCAGAATGTCCATTAAGGAGCGTCTGAATTGTTTTGTTTTATATCATTTTTTACAAAAACTGTATTTAATGCAAACAATGTAGACCCTGGTCACTATTATTATTATGTAATAGTAGTAGTAATATTAGCTGTGTCAAAATACTTACGATCAAAACTACGTGCAAGGGAAGTAATCAGTAATGTATTAAAAATAATGGACCAGAAATAATTATTCCGCCTTTGCTAATTGCAATCCTTTGGTACAAATCGCCGCGCGCGCATGTGAATGGTCATCTTGTTTCTATCAGTGATATAGATCAAATTGAATTGTCGGGTTGACCTTTATCATCTGGTATCTATTCGGATAACCCACTGTGCAATTCTGCGTTCGACGTTAAGCAGCGTAGCCTAGTTCTCTTTAAATAATTTATGCCTAACGTTCCAATATCCCATTGGTAATCAGAGGCCACAGAATGCGGCGTCTGATCAGGTTCTACAAATAGTTTTAGCCCATATCTCATATAACAAGTAATAAGACTAGCTAAAAGTTTTTAGAAATATCTTCCTCAAACAGTCGTGTTTGAACTTTTGAAAAACAAAGGTATACGTTGCGAAAACATGCCTATTCAAATATACTGGAAATTTTAACACCAACAAATGATTTTTTTTAGATAAAAAATTCTGATATTCTTCATATTTCTGCTCAAAACATAGATTGTGGTACTCGTTAGAACCGCCTCGGCAAGGCGGTTCTAACGAGTACCCACAATCTCGATGCGGGGCGTTTCTAACGAGTTCCCACAATCTATGTTTTTCTTAGCAAAATAAGCAAAATAATGTATACCCCTGTAAACCCCAGTTTTACTGTATAAAAGTGGGTAAAGGGGGTCAAAATTATATAGGTGTGTTTTCATGATAACTCCGATATTACATGTCCAGCAATGACATGCCATAAGCAACTCGCCTAATGTCTGTGCCGCTACTTAGCCTCGGGCTTTTGGCGATCCCTTTGGCTAGATTTTTCACAGTAGTAATGTGTATACAACATTTTATCAAAATATTCCATTTTGTTGAAGACCTATGGCTATTTCCATATTTTTGACTCGGGGTCGCTTCGGTCAGTGAAAATTGGCATTTGGCAACCCCATTTGCTAGATCTTGTCGATATCAGTGTGCAAAAAATAATCAAAATATCCCTAAAGTTTAAAGATTTTTTTTTTTTTTTTTTTTTTTTTTTTTTTTGTCGCTGATTATCACATTTTGGCCTCGGTATTGCCTCGGTCAAGGAAAAGTGGCATTTGGCAATTCCATTGTCTGGATCTTGTCAATATTAATGTGTATACAAAATGTTATCAAAATATCCCATATTGTTGAAGACCTACGGCAAGTTCCATTTTTTCACATTTTTTTGCTTTGGTGTTGCCTTGGTCAAAGAAAAGTAGCATTTATCAAGCGTATTTGCTAGATCTTGTCGGTATTTATCAAGAGCCAGTTGTTCAAAGCTAACGACATCGTTAGTCAACGATTCGTTAAAATTTACATCAAGTGGTACGCAAACATGCTGAAATTTTTGGCTGAAAAAAATGTGAGTAGCTTTCAGCAAAAAATATCAGAATATTGAGTATTGAATCCGCTAAAACAGTTAAAGAAATGACCCTTAACGAGCTCGTTAAGCTAACGACGCTTTGAACAACCGGGCCCAGTATGCCATAACTATCAAACGATTTCCAACGATTTAAGCGCTAACCGACCACAGACGGACAGACGGACACACAAGGTGATTATAGTATACTCTTCGGAAATCAACCTTTCAATCGGTTGACTTTTCTGCAGGTCGTGCAGCTTCATCAGTTATGCGGCATACGAATAACACCATTTTGTCCGAAAAATAAAACAACAGTAAAAAAAGTATGTTTTTTTTTTTTTTATTTAGTTGATATATTGACGTCAAGGTTCCTGAAATCTTATTGTTAATTTGTCTAAATTATAGTCGTTTTTTTTTTTTTTTTTTTTTTTTTTTTTTTTTGTTGTTGTTGTTGTTTGTTTTTTTTGTTTTTTTTGTTTTGTTTTGTTTTTTTTTTAAATTTGATCCAAAATAGAGCCGGCTCACGAAAAAGGGAGCTTGTGGTTATCCGGTTTGTTGTTCTTAAAATGCACATGGGCAGTCCCCTTTTAGGCTACAGACGCGCATTTTTGCTTGAAGCATCCTCACGGACTCTATAATATGTCTGCGAAAAGCAAAGGCTCTGGCGAGACTGCGCTAATGCGCAGGCTTGCCTGAGCCTTTCCTGGTCGCCCATTACCCTTTTCTCATGTGCTGGCTCAATTCGTTTTTTTTTTTTTTTTTTGTTTTTTTTTTTTTTTTTTTCTTGGAAACCGGGCGTCTTTCTGACAAAAGGGCTTGTCATTTTCAATACTACCGGAAGTGTTTACTGACATTTCAAGAAGCATCCAAATACCGTAAAATCACGATGACTCGAACACCGATGGCTCGTTTACCCTAGATGATTCGAAATCGGTTTTGAGTCTGTTCTTCTGATAGCTCAAAAAAAAAACAAATATTTAGGGAAATTTTGTTATCTTATCATGAAATTACATGTTGTGTGTACTCATTAGAATCGCCTTATCGCGGCATACCATTATTGTATAGAAGATCAAAAATACTTCCTTAAATAAGCACCATTTGCTTCCTGACCTGGCGCCACGATCAACCCTCAGTGGCTCGAACTACCCATGTCTCGAATAAATCCCATGATCCCCAAGATGTTCGAGCCATTGGTGTTTTACATCTAGTAAATTGGGTTGAGAGAGAAGAACAAAACGACGAACTATAATAAAACTTTTTATTTATTATTTCTTTGTACAACAAACATACAACAAGATAATATGTATATTTCAATATATTAACCATTACCACTCTCTGGGCTAATTCAGCAGATGGCATTGATTATGCATTTCTTATTCTTACTAGACAGGATTTGACATTTCATGCAAATTGTCTCTTATGGAGACAATTTGCATGAAATGTCAAACCTGTTTTATGGGTAAAAAAAAATAAAATATTTCAATATGTCGTCTGCTGAAAAATTTACCCACAGTGCTAAGTGTCATTAAGTCATATACTTGTCACAATTAGAAAATTGGCCTTTTGCCATATGCGACCAGCGACGGCTCGGGTCAGACTGCACATCACGCAATCTATTGAGAGTATGCGAGGGTCGCATTTGTCTTGTAACTATGCGCAGTCTGATCAGTCTTCGTTTCCCGCTTACAGATTAATTGGATACTGTTCTCAAGCCTAGACGAATGGAAAACTTCCTGATCAGACTGCGTGGCTGTGAAGCTGTTCTGGGCCTTCTCTATTCGCATAAAGCATAAACGCTATTTTCCTGCGTTGCTCACCATTTTGTTTTATTTCTGTACATCGTCTCGTATTTTTAACATTAACCTTATCACTCTCTGGGCTAATTCAGCAGACGACAAATTGATGTTTTCTTCTCTTTCCCAGTAAAAAGGATTTGACATTTCAAGCAAATTGTCTCTATAGAGACAATTTGCTTGAAATGTCAAATCCTGCTTTCTCGGAAAGCATAAAAAAAAAATATTTCAAAATTTTGTCTTCTGAAATTCTTGCTAGAGTGCTAAGAGTTATCCACTAGAGACAATTTGCATGAAATGCTTTTTTGGAAAAATAAGAAAAAAATATTTCAAAATGTCGTCTACTGAAAATTTTACCCAGAGTGGTGAGTGTTATAAAGTAACAATATGGCACCATTATGCGAAAATCGATATTCCCAATTTTCGCAGTTTACAACACCAGGACAACACTCGCGAAAAGACATCTGTCTTGCTGCGCGTGTCTGCTTCTCCCTATTCTGTTTCTTCTCATTTTTTTTTTTTTTTTTTTTTTTTTTTTTTTTTTCATTTTTCGCCGAGTCTCAGTGATTGTAGCACATGTTCTTTGCTAAAATAACACAAATTTGTATCAATCTTTCATTTCAACTGAACAATCAGTCTGCTTTTTTCAAGCTGCTGATTTTTGTTTTTTGTCACACGACTCCCAGTCTTTCTCCTTCACATTGGAACGCGAAGACGATGACTCATTGGTTGATTGGCTGATTGATTGAGTGGAGTGAGTGAGTGAGTGAGTTGATCGCGGATATGTAAATTATGTTTAGTTCAAGCATTATACATCTGGCCCTTGTTTTCTTAACTAATGCATCTCGGTTATAGACTGATAGAATATCATATTTTTTATGATTAAACGGAAATGGATGGCTTTGTTTTGGGATTTTAAAACAGGCATTGGATTTTCGGGAGAGACAAAATTGTGAAAGTATAGGTTATGAAGAAACCGCCGAAAAGTAAATATAAGATAAATAGCCCGATGACTAGATTCACTTTCAAGGGAAATAAATCTGGCAAAATTGTTTTTGCTTCCTTCTGAAGAAAGGTCTATTATGAAATGAAAGAACTCGCTTTTCTTGGGAGCAAATTCTTCCTTTTTGTCCTCTTTTACGAAGGAACTTTATGTTCAGGAAATCAAACAGGCGGTCACGAAAGTAGTTTCCCCTGATATAAGCTGTTAGTAAAAGAACCATTTGTATTCAGTCCCCAATTGCAAAAAGCTAGTTTTGGTACAAACTATTTCAGCATCGTTAGCGGACAGCTGAAAGTAGAAATTAGGTGACTAAATCATGATACAGCATTCCCCAGTTCTATCATTTGCCCTATTATAAAAATGAAACTGTATTTTGTATCAAAGACATAAATGTACAGTCGAACCTCAATGGTTCGAACATCTTTGGGACCATGGAAACTTGCTCGAGACATGGGTGGTTCGAACCACTGAGGGTCAATCATGGTGCCTGGACTGGAAGAAAATGGCGATAATTCAGAGAATTCTTTTTCGAGATTCTATACAACAATGGTATGTTGAGTGTACTCATTAGAATCGCCTCATCGAGGCGATTCTAATGGATACACACAACATACAATTTCATGATGAAATAAGAAATTATCCCTAAATATTTGTTTTCTGCAGCTATCAGAATTTCGTACGGACTCCAAAATGAGTTTGAATTAGCCATGGTAAACGAGCCATCGGTGTTCCAGCCATTGAGGTTCGACTTAAGTGAATGGATTTTCAGAGTTCGTAACCAGTACGTTCCTCGCGTAACATTCCGTGTGAATGAGAGGGTTTGTGATCCATGTTTAGGAGAGCGACTATCCTCCTTGTCCATAAACAAAATATCAAAAAGACCGTCATGCATATGAAAATATGTCATAACACATTTTTTTGCAAAACACCTTTAAATAGTTCATGATTTCTTAAGTCATTCGCAATTACACTATTCAAATTCACTGATGTGTTATGACATTCCTTGTTAACTTTCTTAGGAACTTGAGAGTTTATAAGTAAAGTTTGCATATAACTGAAACATTGCTAAAAGGGCTGTAAAACCAAAACAAAAGAAACACTCCACCATTACGAACAAAGACCAATACTGTACTAACCATGCGTATTCGGACAAATGGGCCGAAGCAAACAGTGTAGACCAAATCAGACACCGCATTGTGCGGCGTCTGATCGGGGTCTACGCTGTTTCACACTCATCCAGCATTTTTAGACACTTCAACAAGTAGTATCAAATAGAATTGTTCAAATGTTAGGACATGTATGGTAAATATGTTGGGCTTTCGCATGGTAGGATACACTACAATATTTGGCCAAACTATCACGAAAACTTGCCTTAAGCCCCACTTTTATATAGTGAAACTGGGATTTACAGGGGTATACATTATTTTCCTTATTTCTGCTCAAAAAACATAGATTGTGGGTACTCGTTAGAACCGCCTCGACTAGGCGGCTCTAACGAGTACCCACAATCTATGTTTTGAGCAGAAATATGAAAAATATCGGAATATTTTATCTGATTTTTTTTTTCATTTTTTTGTGATAAAATTTTCAGTATATTTGAATAGGCATGTTTTCGTAATAAAAACGAAAACTGTCTGAGCATTTGCGAAATACGCAAATTGCAGTCAGCTTGAACGTCCACTGTTCGCTTGCAATAAAAAAGGTAGGTTTCCTTTGGTGCAGCTATATCTTAGGTCATAACAAGATCTCGACTCACAAAAAGAAACCTTATGAGTTAAATGAAAAACCTCGAAACCAGGAATTATGTTAGAATGATGAGTATTATCAAGTGTGTTGAAAATATCACAGTAAATTAAGTCTCTTTTATGTGTTTACTTTTTGTATACTTTATTTAGGTGATATACTTCCAACAATGAATAATGAAAACATACAAAAAGTATACACATATATCATTATATGTCTACTTTTTGAATAATTTGTTATGTAACTTTGGGTGTAAATTACATAGTAATGTATTTTACCACCTAATGCACATAAAAATACAAAAAAAGTATGCAAATAATTTTTCACGTAGTCAGTCAGTAAAAGAACCAACAATTATGATGTCTCGGGGGACATGGAATATCGGTAGCCCTTTAGACTTTCGCCACCCACATAGAGTTGGTTCCATGGCTCTTGGTAATCTCCGGAAGACTCACTTTCCGGTGGATTCGGCGGATCTTTTATTTCCTCGTAAATATTTGAACTATGCTCTGATTCTGTCGTGTAGTGATACGTATGTGACGTCGGTATATATTCCGCTATTGTAGGCAATGGCCGCGCTGTTACAGAAACTGGCTCCTCGTAAGCTTGGTTGTCCATCATGGCGGACGAGAATTTCACGAGATCTGTACTCGCATACGGGTGCGCTTTTGCACGTGGTATTTCGAGATGTCGTCTGCTTGGTACTGGAAGACAGTAAATCAGTTTCTTCCAAAACCAAGAATCGCCATATTTTATACAATGATTTGTTTTTAAATATGCTCTAAGTACCGGGTCTAGCTTCAAAGCGTCTATTTCGCCAAGAACAATAACAATAAGTCTGCGAATTGAATCTTGTTTTATACACTGAATAACAAAATCAAGCTTTCCGGTTTCATTCATGAAATCACTTGATAAAACCAGCAACGTTCGATGGCTCATGCGGATACCATTGTCTATGAATTCTGACACAGAAGTTCCAGGAACGATATCTCTGTGATCCACTAACAAACGGTACTTTGTTTTTCCACGTTCGAGTCTTAAAACAAGCTCTCTGATAACATAGATTTCATCACGTGAACAATACGTCACGAACGCGTCATAGTTGCGACTTTTGTCATACAAAATATCGTGATCTCTCGAATTTCGACATCTAAATTTAGTAAATATCCAAAAACGGATTAGTTCACGTCTACAGACGACCATCAGAACTAAGATAAATATAAGAGTTGATCCAAGAATGACTGGAATAAAAATCTTCAAACGATTATCTTTGAATAAATCACTGGTGTCCTGTCTTACAATGGCTGATTTTCCATCGGTCACATCCACCGATGCGTTTTCATTTATGGTTAAACTGCTTTCACGAACAAAATCCTCAGCCTTAAATTTTCTACCATTTTTGTAAATGTGATCGTATCGTCCCCCTTCACAAACATTTGTGTAGTCACTGATGCTTGCAGAGTGAATCGTTTGTTCCGGTCCTAGAACAGAACAATTTATTTTTGGAGCATACAAAGCAACCAAAGTGCTTTCCTCTATAAATGCAATTGGATTTTGCTTTGCTGAGAAATAAAGAATACAGTCACAATTCCAAGGGTTGGAATACATGGTGAGATAACGAACGTTAAATGTAAGATGTGATAAATAATCATTAATATGTCTGAGATTATTATTGTTTAAAGTCAGCGTAGTAAGAGATGGGAGATGATCGAAGATTCCCGGTTGTATGTAATTAATTTCATTGTGATCAAGATATAAAGACAGTAATGTTGTCAATCCAGTAAACATATCAATGTCTAAGTGCTCAATAAAATTATGATCAAGATATAAATTTTTCAAAACAACCAGCCCAGCAAAACTTCTATTCCCAAGAAATTGTATGCTACTATTGTTGAGATAAAGAGATGACAAGTTTGACATGCCAATGAAACTGTGACTTGGAACCTCCACCAGAAAATTGCCGCTCAAGTCAACCTTGGTCGCAAGACGCGGAATAAACTTGTCAATGTGTGTTATGTTCCTGTTGGCACATTCAATATAATGTAATGAACTGTAATCTGCGCTTCTAAAGCACGAGCATTTATTTGGACAGCGATATTTACAATCACAAGCTAAGTAATCACAACAACGACACAACAGCGGGCACATGTTTGTATACTGACACAGAAATCTATCCTCAGGTATCAAATGAATCGAAGCTTCTGGAACATTGTATGCTCCGGTACAGCGCGTAACGTTCAAATTTACAATAACTGGTCCTCGAGTAGACTGGTCCCACTTCTTTAACCAGAGTAGATTACAGTCACATTGTAATGGATTTTCATCTATCAGAAAACCAGTCTGTGCATACGGTCCAGTTGAAACTGACAAAGCCTTATCGGGTAAGGTCCGAATTTTGTTGTATCTAATATTAATCATTCTGATTTTGCTTAGTCCAGCAAATGCTAGGGGACGAATATTTTCTATCTCGTTATATGAAAGATCAAGCATTTCCAGTGACTCTGGGAACATGTACCTTTGTATCGTGTCTCTGATTTGATTTCCTCTTAGGGACAGTTCATCTAAAGCACCCATGTTGGCAAACGTTTTGCCTATGTCCTTTATCTTATTATTATTTAACCACAACCGCTGAGCTGGGATGTTCATAAACATAGATGGATGAACATATTGTATCAGGTTTTCTGATAAATCTAGATTCTCCAACGATTCACAGGGTAAGAAAAGTCCATCCTGTATTACAGTTATCTGATTTCTAGACAAGTCTATGTCCCGAATATTCTTCTGACCAATAAACAAATCCTCATCCAGATCTCTCAGAATATTATCACTTGAGTCCAGAACAAGCAAGGTGGCCAACCTTTTCAACGATGGTAATTCCTGAAGGAAATTTCTGGAAATATTCAAATGTGTCAGTGATGTTACCGAATCAAATAAGTCCTTATGAATACTGAAAAGTCTGTTTTCATGCAAGTCCAGCTTTGCTAAATTCAATAAGCCCTCTAGTGTGCCATTGTCTATTGTATGTAACTGATTTCCTCCTAGTCGTAAATGTTGAAGCCGTATTTGATTTTGGAAAATCCGAACTGGAATTGTGTTGATATCGTTATAACCCAGATCGAGGTGCCCTAGTTCTGTGAGGTCTGATAAGGCTTTCTCATTCAGTTCTGTAATATTATTATTACTTAAATCAAGATACATTAGATTGGGTACACGCTGAATATGTTGCCAAATTCCATCATCCAGATAATTACTCTGAAGCTCGATCTGTAACAGATATTTTGAATGTAAGAAGAATGTTTCTGATATCTCCTTTATCTGGTTTCCTGATAAATTTATATCCTGCAGCACTTTATTTTTGTGCAGTAAATCCGACGGTAGGGTTTCAATACTGTTTTTGGATATATCCAAACTCCTCAAATATTTCATCAAACCAAATGGGTTGTCCTCACCAGCAAATGAAAAACTGTTCTTTTCTGCGTAAATAACATCAACGTTCAAGAAGGACTCACTAAAGTCTTCAAGGCGTGACATGTTTTTCAAATAATTATTTGAAATGTCTATCAGTTTCAAATTATTCAGCATTTCACCACTTCCACAATCGAGCCCGGAATCTTCCAGTGCGTTCAGTGAGTTGCTGGATATGTTAAGAAATTTCAGAGATTTCAGTCGACAAAGCAGTGGCATTTTTACGATGCCACTTCGGGTGAATGTAACATACTGTACATTTGGTATACTTTCAAACATACGTGGATGGATCTGAAGGTGAAAGTTTGATCCATTGTCAATGGCAATCTCACGCAGTGACGGCAACCCTTCAAATACATAGCGGTGTATGTAGGAAAATTTACAATTTCTGAAAGCTAAAGATTCCATTTTGGTCAATGATGAGAACATGAAGTCGTTGAGATCATTTGGTATTCCAGAATCGCAATACACTGTGAATTTGTATGGTTCACTGACAGCGGATAATGCCGAGAAATCGAATTCGTGCACATTCCAAGTAAAGCATGTGATCTCCAGCTCGCTCGCGAACTCACGTGTGATGAAACTACAATCACATGACGTAGGGCACGTGAAGTCGTCATCTGCATCTGAATCTCTTGTCAGAAATATAAGGATAACCAGGCTCAGAAGTCGCACGGCCATAATTCTGAAACAAAGTAAAGAATGTTAATGCTGGGCATTCTTTTTTTTTCCAGAAATAGAATTTGGCAGTTTATGGAATTGTTTTATGTGAGAACAATTTACATGAATTGCTAAACCCCATTTTCCGGGAAAAAATAAGACCTATTATAATTTGTCGTCTGCTGAATTTACCCAGCAGTGTTAAGGTAAATAGGTGAATGTATTCATTCGACTAATATATACCAGACCAAAGGACTTCTTGCAATTTTGACTGAGTCTAATGCACACATGTTCTTGACATCACGAAAACATGCCTATATAATTTTGACCCCCTTAAACCCCACTTATATACAGTAAAACTGGGGTTTACAGTGGTATATATTATTTTCCTTATTTCTGCTAAAAACATAGATTGTGGGTACTCGTTAGAACCGCCTCGTCGAGTACCCACAATCTATGTTCGAGCAGAAATATGAAAAATATCAGAATTTTTTATTTGAAAATTTTCATTTTTTGATAGTAAAATTTTCAGTATATTTTAATAGGCGTGTTTTCGTAAAATTTTCAGTATATTTTAATAGGCGTGTTTTCGCAATGGAGTATTTTGGCTCAAAACACATCCCAGTTACATTCTATGACCGTTATCAAGCGCTAGGATTCCTGTCGAGCAGATGACGGTCCAATGTATAGATTTAAGCAGAATGCTAGCTGTGATATCATGTAAATGAGCGTAAAGTCTTACCAAAGTGGCCTGCATTATCAAGACATATACGTATCTATGCAATATTCATCGAATTCGCTTTTTCACATCATACGTGTGTGCACGCATTACACTAACGTATTTAACCAATCACATGACAGGTGTGTTGGATGAGAACAGTATTACTACAACAGAAAGAAGGAAGAAAAAAATACAATGTCGTATAGATATAAACTTATCCGATGATTTGTGACCTGGTTTTAAATTTTCAAATTTGACGACATTGTGGCAGAGTTAACTTTATTTTTATTCGGACTGCAGAAATGTTTCACCGACAACAATATTTCCTTTTATAAAATCATTATTGTCCAAAAGAAAACAATTCCAACCTTTGACACTTTTAATTCCCGACAACTTTCTCCAAATCGAACTCTACGGAATGCAAAATTTTCCAAACATTTTATACCAGACAATTCACCGGTGACAAGAACATACGAACGGTGGTGTAATGTTCATATTTTCACTGATGAAAATCGTGTTCTATAAAAATGAAAATATATATATGTATAAAACCGTTTGACCTGACGGTAAGGACGGAACCGCTGGATAAACGGTGTTATTTAAGGAACCGTTAAGAATCAAAAGCCTCAGGTCACCGGACAAATTATATGTTTTCTATATAATATTGACAAGTACGGTTATTAGTACAAATTTGTAAAGATTCAGGTAATATAGTATATGCTACATGTATACAGTAATGATAAAATTTACCTGAACGAAGACAGTAAACATTGCCATTTTATCCTCAACAGAATATACTGCTGTTTACTGTCGATACAGTTACTCTTGTTCGTTTGTCTGAACATCGACACATGTATAGACCAAGTAATGTGTTAGGAGTAAATAATTTATCAAAATGACAACATTCACATTATTTTTTTCCATCCCATATATTTGGTGACTATATACATGTAGGTTAGGAATGCGAGGCTGTGAACAACGTATGGATCACTGCATGATAAAATGTACCTTCGAACATATGCGCCCAGTGAAGACTCAGATTAGCCTGCGCGAATGCGCATTCGCGCATTCGCGCTGGCTGATCTTAGTCTTCAAACAGACTTTGAATAGTCTAAGATCCAATGTTTCTTAGGCGGTGCGCAGGCTTATGTGAGTCTTCGCTGAGTGCACCTGTCAGAATTGACATCTTCTCACATTACATGTACGTTTCACGAAAAGAAAAAAAAAATACAATGAGGACACTTGACGTCCTTGTACGACTCCCTAGTATTTTTTTCTCAAGTGTGCACTCCAAAATTTATTGAAGATTTCTTGTGGGCGGAGCTATATTTAGTTTCGGTAGTATGCACGCTTTATCTTTTCTCCTTTTTTTTTTTATGTCTACGGTGTTTTCTCATGGGAAGAACGTTGATCAATACAGTTTCTTATTATCGAGATTTTATTGATTCTAAGTTGTTTTATTATTATTATTATTATTTGCACCGAGCTGGTGTCGTATATTTTACTATTCAGTGTAAAAAATGGCATAATTTGAAGAAACCATTGCCATGTTTATTAATGGGTAAAACATCACATAAAAAACAAAAGAACAGCTTTTATTAACAAAGCAAACAGTTGAATAAAATAAATTACTATATATAATGGCATAACTTTGTCTGAGAGAAAAAAGAAGAATTTGCATTTTCTTTTTTTTTTTTTTTTTTTTTTTTTTTTTTTTTTTTTCTTTCTTTCATTTCTACATAACAAAACACTAGTTGAAAGTTTGTAGTAAAATCGAATGCGATACATTAAAGTAATACATTAAAAGTACATCTGAGTCTCAACTCGACAAAATCTACCTTCAGACGTGCGCACAGCGAAAATTCAGAACAGCTTGGGCATCTGCCGAGTTTGATCAGAGTTTTCCTTGCACTGTCTGTATTCAAATATAATGAAAATTTTACTACTAAAAAATGAAAATTTCCATATAAAAGTTCTGATATTTTTCATACTTCTGTTCAAAACATAGATTGTGTGTACTCGTTAGAACCGCCTCGGCGAGGCGTTTCTAAAGCGTACCCACAATCTATTTTTTTAAACAGAAATAAGAAAAATAATGTTTACCCCTGTAAATCCCAGTTGTACTATATATAAGTGCGGTTTAAGGGGTCAACATTATATAGGCATGCTTTTTGTGATGAATGTGGTTGACTTTCGTCGAACATCCAAGGATTCTTCAGACATTCAGCGAAGACTGATCAGACTACAAAAGCGCAGTCTGCTTTATGTCTTCGCTGAGCGCACATGTCCGAAGACAAAATTTTGTCACGGAGAATTCTGCGCAAAATATCAAGTTAAAACCAGGAAATGCTGCAAAAAGTAATAAAAATTTGGTTATTGCAAACGCGGTTGATAAACAGAAGTAAGGTTTGGCCTCTGTGGTTTGTTTCTTTGTGATACACTGTTCACTGCCATAGGCGATAATAATAGGCTTTTGCAAACAGCGTAGATCCAGATGAGACGGCTCATAATGAGCCGTCATCAGAATCTACGCTGTTTGACATTCAGTCTTTCAACCTTACATATAAATTTCTTTCCAATCGAAAGTTTCTTTTAAAAAAAAAAGCAGACGACGAATGTAGTCTGAACTGCCACCGAAAGAGTTTTAAGTTAACTCGGTACAAGCAATGATTTCAAGTAATTTTTAACGCCAGTTTAACCGTGTGACAGGAAATAAGCAGGACGCAGGAGTTGAAGTGCCTACTTTATGGAAGAGTGTCAAGTATTTTAAGGACGTTATAAACACTTAATTTGCAGTATTATTAGTCTGATAGCTTCAAAATTAATAAATTATGGCCGCGTCATGCGAAAACGTGTCTTCGTGCAAATGCGGACAGCGAAGGCCATGATCAGCCCTTCGCTGTCCGCTGACAGAATTATTTGATACTACATAATGGAGAAATGGAGAGCAAATGCCCGGCTGAAACTCTGCGCACGCGCGGTAGGAATCTGAATATGTGCATTATGCGCATGTTCGAATATACCTTTTCGCTTGACGTGGTTCATATAATAATTAATCTAGTAAAGAAACGAGATTGTCGCTAGAAGTGACGATACCCGCGTAGTGTTGCCTTTGTGAATTGATACAACGTCAGGTCAGGTCACCTTATTTCAAAATACAGACAACCCTCTTTATACCGACACCCGATATAACGAAAAATTAGTTAAAATGTAAATTTGTTTCACGAAATCATCGCTTAAGAGGTAACAATTAGTCACAAATTATGCAAAAAATATTGTATTTAATACTTTAAAGAAAGATATGTTTTGGATATTTGTTAGAATCGCCTCAGTGAGGCGATTCTAACAAATATTAAAACATATTTTTTGTGAGGAAATAAGAACAAAACAAGACCTTTCTTACATATAAATCAGTTCATTTAGTATTCTGTACAATAGCAAATTCATTTTAATGGCAATGTTGAATGACATTTTAATGTTTTGGATATTTGTTGGAACGTTTTTGGGAACAAATGCTGTCGTTGTAAAGAGGGTTCACAGTACATTCTTCACAGTCGACATAACCAGACATGAGAGCAGCACAAACTGACCTTGACCTTCAAGGTTTGTTGCTAAGTGTTGCATGCAAAACATGACAAATGCACCAGCGAAGACGCAGCCCCTGAGGTTGCCTCGAATGCTTGGCTATACACAGAGTCTGCAGCGAGGACTGATTATATTGCATATATACTCAGCCTATTCTTTGAATGCGTAAATGTCATAAGGTATATTTTCACACGGTGAGGCTCACATGTGCATTGGGACCCGTCGTATTGATCTGAGCCCGGGTGTTTAAATTAATTTTGTGACTTCCTCTTTGCTTTCCAGTGGATTAGTTCCCTTCTGAATTGCGGTCTGCTCCAAGAGGAAATAATTTTCTCCCTTAAATCTTACCACGCTATAGGCAGATTCAGCAGACGACAAACTGATGATATTTTTCTTATTTTTTCCTAGAGAATAGGATCTGACAGTTCATGCAAATTGTCTACCTGGGAGACAATTTGCATGAAGTGTTAGTTCCCATTTTCTAGGAAAAATAAGAAAATATTTCAAAATGGCGTCTGTCGATTTTTCTACCCAGTATGCAAAGTTTTAATTATTTCCATTAAGGGGAGCATTGTTTTCCCTTTTAGAGTAAACCACTTTCCCGAAAGGATACGAAAGTAATTTTGACAGAACGTGTCCCCTGAAAGTGCAATTCTAAGGGGCACTGATTCACATTCAGTGGAGGGCTTCTTGTCAAAAATGTTTTCGTTTCCCTTCTGAAAAGGATTATACTATTAAAGAAAATGATATTGAAGGAACAAAATTGCTCCCAGAGGGAGTATATTCCTTGCTTTTACTGCATACCCCTTATCAACAAGGGCTTGGTGTGAGTAAACAGGAAGTCACAGTAACTGTCTGTAGTAAATAGCTGAAAATCTACCAGTTGTATCCAGCATCCTTGAAATTGTTATGTACAATTCATGTTCGGATTGAATAAAAAATATTGTTCTTAACATTTTAAATACAGCATTTGAACACACTGGCTAATCTTAGTAAAAACATTGAGCAGTTCGAGGTGTTTCATTTTATTTTTTTTTTTTTTTTTTTTTTATTTGGGTTTAACGGCCCTTTCCAGAATGTCGTGGGTTCGAACCCCGCCAAGCTCGGCAACATTCTTTCGTGGAGATTGATCATGAAATCATTTCTACGGCCATTCTCTCCCTTCCGCTGATTCATGAGTTTCTGGCGAAAGAATGTACACAATACTGGTTAACCGCTTAGAGTACTAAGCCTGCCCAGTAATCTTATGATTAGGTAAACTGACCGCGCTCGACATGACCCCATTGGGCTGAATGGGCCGTAAAACCTCAACACAAACAAACAGATGGAAAAAAAATATTATTCTTTACATTTTAAATACAGCATTTGAACACACTAACTAAGTTTAGTAAAAACATTGAGCAGTTCGAGGTGTTTCAATTAAAATACCCGGCACTACATACGATAAAATATTATTTTTGCATTGACTAAAGGACATCGTTTAGCAAACAATGTTTCTGTACTTGTAATGTTCCCGTCGTGTGTTTTCGGAACCGTTTTCTTTCTTCCTATAATGAGTTTTGCTTAATACACTGACACTGAATGATCCGAATTTTATGCTGAAGCAAAATATCACTTCCATGAAACACTGAAAAGCAAAGTTGGCTTGCTTAGAAATCAATGAAACATTTATAGAGAAAATAAGTCAGACACCAATAAATGCTTCAGATACGATATAATCTCAGCCATTTCGCCAGGGAATGGAAACTATATTCGAACCGAAACGTCAGGAAATGTGCCTTTGGATATGTGCACCCGGCGAAGATTCAGAACAGCCTGCGCATTCGCGCAGTCTGATCAGAATCTTCAATGGGCGCATTTTGGATAGCCAAGGACGCAAAGTTTCATTATGCGGACAACGAAGACTCTGATCAGACTGCGCGGATGCGCAGGCTGATTTGAGTCTTCGTTGGGTGCACATGTCAGAAGGTACGATTCCTAACATTACGGTTCATTTTATCTCGACAATTTCGTCGGGGAAATGGAAAGTATATTGAATTTTTCGAAATAATTGACAAACCTTGCGTCAGGAAACGCTGCCATTTAGATAATAGACCGTGTTTATCTTTACTTCCGGAACGAACTGCGCTTTTGCATAAAAACGATATTATACACTTCCGATAAAAGCCATGAAGTTTATATTACAGCAGTTCGCTTTCTGCATCATTTATTGACCAAACAAATACTACAAAAGAGAAACAAAAGAAAAAAAAAGACATACAAACAAAACAGAAAAAGGCGACAGTTAAGGTTTTATTTCGAAAACTGAAATTATAGCAAGTGTAAAGATAATCTGAACATGAGATCCGCTGGAAATACTGAATGAAACAGAAGATATACATGTAGAATAGCAATCTAGATGGTGTAAACATCGTGTGGCGCCCGTAAAGCTTTTTTCCGTACTTCATTATAGTCTATATTTTCTGGTCGTTTGTGATATTTGAGCCCATCCTGGGATTTTTGAAAATTCATGAAGGTTACTGATGAGGTCAAATTAGCTGAAACTAGCCAGTCTGTCCCAGAAAACTTGACACTATATGTTATTTTCGATTTTTGCGCGAGTGATTCCATTGCTCTCAAGAGTCCTTCCTTTATTCACTTCAGCCAGTGTCAGTGCCGTGTGGCGGCCGAAAACGTCCCCCACCTCCCGTACTTCATTTTTCGATTTATTTAGTGTGCGTGCGCGCTCGCGCGTGCGTGTGTGTGTGTGTTCTTCTATATATACTGCGACACCCTCATTTTCTGAGTATTACGCGAAGGTAGAAGAAACCAGTACTAAGCAATGTGATAAAGTGCCTTGCCCACTGGGGTCTACACTAAAAGGAAAAAAAATCCCTTAAGAGTAGACCCCTTTTCAGAAGGGCTGTGGTGTACAGGAAAGAAAACAGACGTTGCAAAAGTTGTCTCCCTTGTAAATGTGGCAGAAAATCCACCAAGTGTTACCAGTTCCCTTAAACAACCAGTTCTCTCAAATGTAAATTGCTGAATATTTAGCTTGCAATAGACAAGGGAAACTATGAGCCATTTTCAGCCAAATGCAGAGGAATTGTTAAGAAGGAGTATTTGGTATTTGGTGATGATTATGGGATAATTTTCTCCAGTCCTCCATAAAAACATATGTTGTGGGTACTTATTAGAAGCGCCTCGTCGAGGCGCTTCTAATGAGTGTTCTCCATAAAAACATGTTATGGTACTCATTAGAAGCGCCTCGTCGAGGCGCTTCTAATGAGTACTCACAACATATGTTTTTATGGAGAAATAAGAAACAAATATTCCGGAATTATCACCAAAAACTCCTCTTAAACAATCCCTCTGGCCAACTGACTTCCAAACTCGCTCTGCGACGTCTGGCCTCGAGGACATAAAACTTTTTTCATGCTCAACTCAGCTGAGCATGAAATTTTCTCTGCTGATAAATATGAAAACGCCAACAATAGTTGGCATTTTCATATTTATTAGCAGAGAAATTTTCATGCTCAGCTATGTTTAGCAAGAATGAATTTACAGTTGTTAGTAATTTGAGATTCATTAGCCGTACAAATTTCATGCTCAGCTGAGTTGAGCATGAAAAAAGTTTGATAACCTCGGGGCCTGGTCTCGGTCTGCATTGTCTGCTCAGGCATGTCAGTCCGAGTTCTTGGGGTAAAAACGGTACGACTTCTGGTATACGGTTTGCTGTCGCCAGATTTGCTGATTTTGTCTATAGCTGTGCGGTATCACGGGGAGAATGAAACATTACTCCATTATATGACTTGTCATCCCAGTATTTAAATTGCATAATTTAGACAATAAATCAGACAAGAGCTGTTTTGTGGCATTTTCTCTGGGGATTCTGCAGCCGGTGACATTTTAAGCGGACGACAATACAGTAATTATATGCAAATTGGCAAATAATATACCAAATTTGACAGCATTTATGCGTCACCAATTGCTGTAGGACACGGCAACAATAAATAATGCAGAGCAATAAATTTTAGCTTTCTGGGCAAATTCAGCAGATGACAAATTGATGGTATTTTTTTTTTTTCCTAGAAAGCCTGCGAATTGTTTCATATGACGGCCCATATTATCCTGTGTAATCAATAGGAACTTCTCTGTCGATATATTCTACGGTTAACCCTTTCATCTCTGCGTTTCTGAAGGGGGCTCTTTCATCTGTGACTCTGGACACTGGATATTATTGCAAACAACGATATAAATCAAAAACCAAGAACAGAAAGGCAAACTGTAGATCCTGATTTGACGGCTCGTTACGAACTTGACTTGGTAAAGCTTGAGTGTATGGATTCCAAACTGGGGCTATATGTATACTTCGGCGTGGAACGCATAAGCGAGAAAGATCCGGTGAAGTAAACCAAGGCCTAGTAATTATAGTAATAACTGGATCTGAGTGGGACTGAACCAGCCAAAATGTTTGATTATGCAATATATTTACCACAAAGGACTGAATATACCAAATTGCATTGAAACAAAATAATACTCGTGTCCAAAACGAATGTACCGAACCAGACCAAAACTATCGGCAATATCCGTAAATTAATGAAAAATTTAGATATTTAACCAGACTAGTATAGAAGAAAGTGATGTAATCACTGACATCACGAAAACACGCCTATACAATTTTGACCCCTTTTAAACCCCACTTTTATATAGTAAAACCGGGGTTTACAGGGGTATACATTATTTTTCTTATTTCTGATCAAAAACATAGATTGTGGTACTCGTTAGAACCGCCTCGTCAAGGCGGTTCTAACGAGTACCCACAATCTATATTTTGAGCAGAAATATGAAAAATATCAGAGTTATGTCTGAAAATCTTCAGTTTTCTTGAGATGCAGTTTTCCATATATTTGAATAGGCGTGTTTTCGTAATGACATAGCCTACCACTGAACCAACGAAAGCAAAGCAGTTAGCTCCCTCTATTTGGGTCGCTTGTTTACAATCAAACCACAGTAGGCCTATACGACCACCAAAATTTCCGCGTCGTAAGACGAAATCTATGCTATTCTTGTCGCTGTGACGTCAGAGTGCAGTGTAAAGATTATCAGTAAAACCTGTACTGGGACATTTTGGACATTGGCAAACAAGGCAGATCCAGATTAGGGTCTGCACTGTTTGCCTAAATTACAGGAAATTAAGGGTTAAATGAAACAGACTTAAGTCTCCGTTCAGGACCATTTTTTCCAGCCTACACTCAGAGACAATCGACCCACCAGTGCTGTCAGTGCTTTGATTATCCAAAGAGGTGATAACAGTGCAAGATAGGGCTCATCAAACATAACAGCAAACATACTAAGTGTTTGAATTACTGTAGAGAAGCTGACAAACATACTTAGGCACCTAAATCTCGTGTGGAAACTCGTAGAAAACTTCGTTTTATCTCGTTTGTCATCTTTGATTTAGCATCACGTAAGCAGTCCAATAAATAATTAATAAGTCAAAAATGAGAATAATTACTGATAAACCTGTTTAAAGTTGCTTTTGACAAAAATATAAGCTCTGCGGAGTTTAAACAAAAACTACAAAAAAATGCAAATGAAACAAAACCCGAACATATCATGTGGCCTCAGTTGACCCCGGTGCGTGAGGCCAACTTTGTTTGCAAACAAACTGCTGTCACATCTTATACATATCATTAAAAATAGTTGGCAGAGTGTGTTTGCATCAAAGGCAGTGCTTTTATATCATATTAATGAGATATGAAACAGGACAAAATACTAAGAAAAACAAGGCCTAACAAAATAAGAATAACCATTTCCTTAGACTAATCAGTGGTAAAGGCTCTCGGTTGTGTGGATATGATGCCTCCCATCAAGTTTAAGCTCAACTACAGACTTACCATTCGGGAGCATATATGATTTGAACTCTTTCAAGATGGCTGCCACGCTTGCCATCTTGGATGTCAGAACGGAACCATTTTAGCAATGCTCAATCTCCATGCTGCCCCAATGCCTTCCACCAAGTTTACGGTTCGGGAGCAGATAACAACTGAAAACTTTCAAGTTGGCCGCCATGGTGGCCATTATGAATATATTTCTGATGGAAATGTCGAAAATGTGAAAAGTTGCTGACAGACATATGTTTGAGGGACGGACCATGGTCAATAGACCATGGCATAAGCTGATAGTTGAAGATCTTCAAGATGGCTGCTGTTGCGGCCATCGTGGATATTGTGACAAAATGTTTTAGCAGTTCTGAATTTCCATGTCGCCCCAATGCCTCCCACCGTGGCGGCTATCTTGGACGTCAGAATGGAACAAATTTAACAGTTCTGAATCTCCATGTCTCCCCAATGCCCCCCACCAAGTTTCAGCGCAATCCGACTTACTGTTCGGGAGCAGATGTCGTTTCAAGATTTTCAAGATGGTGGCCATCTTGGATATTGGAACGGAATGAATTTAGCAATTCTAAATCTCTAAGTCACCCGAATGCTTCCCACCAAGTTCAGGCTCAATCCGACTTACAGTTCGGGAGCAGACGTCGTTTGAAGATTTTCAAGATGGCCACCGTGGCGGCCAAGATAATGACCACCGTGGCGGCCATCTTGGATATCGAAGCGGAATTATTTTAGTCATTCTGAATCATTATGTTGCTCCGATGCCCCCCATCAAGTTTCAGCTCAATCCAACTTACAGTTTGAAGTTTTTAAGATAGCCGACATGGCGGCCATCTTGGATATCGGAACGGAATGATTTTAGCAATTCTAGGCCTCCATGTGGCCCCATCGCCATCCACCAGGTTTGGGCTCATTCTGAATAAGTTAGGATTCAGGAGCAGATGCAATCTCAAGATTTTCAAGACGGCCGCCTGGGAGGCCACCTTGGATAATTTAACGGAACGATTTTAGCAATTCTGAATTGCTAAGCCGCTCCGATGCGTCCCATCAAATTTCGGCTCAATCCAACTTACGGTTTGGGAGGAGATGTCATTTGACGAATTTCAAGATGGCCGCCAGCGGCCATGGCGGCCATCTTGGATATCGGAACGGAACGATTTTTGCAATTCTGAATCTCTAAGTCGCTCCGATGCCTCCCATCAAGTTTCGGCTCGGTCAGACTTACGGTTTTGGAGATGTCGTTTGGGAGATGCCGTGGCGGCCATCTTGGATATCGGAATGGAATAATTTTAGCAATTCTGAATCTCTGTGTCACTGTGATGCCTCCCATAAAGTTTCAGCTAAATCGGACTTACGGTTTGGGAGAAGATGACGTTTGAAGAATTTCAAGATGGCTGCCATGTCGGCCGTCCGTTCGTTCAAGTTTAGCAATTCTGAATCTCCATGTTGCCACGATGCCTCCCACGAAGTTTCAGGTCAATCCAATTTATGGTTCTGGAGGAGATGTCGAAAATACGAAAAGCTAACGACGGACAACGGACGGGTGGCGGACAACAGGCCATTGCATAAGCTAACATGGAGCAAAGCTTCAGGTGAGCTAATGACAACATGACGTTTGCACATATAATTTATTGGTATATGACGTAAGCATGTTGTATGTATCAAACTAAAAGTTCAGAAGATTTTGAACACCCCTCATAATTACTTGTTCCCGGTAGGCAGCTGTCTGGAGCACAATGACTGTCGCAAGAATCCAGAGTTGTATTCTTAGAATCTAAAACATTTTGATCACCCCTCGTAATAATTGGTTCCCCGTGGGCAGCTGTCTGAAGCACCATAGCTGTCGTAAGAATCCTGAGTAATATTCTTAGAATGTAGATTTAATGGCTTCTGAGACTGTTGCCTCGTAGTCTTACTTTCTGAGTAAAACCACATTGTAAGCTATTAGATTTGTGGGTAAATTATACATCTGATAGATAATCTGCCATTTTTAAAAGATAGACAACTTTTGTGACTTCCTGTTTTTCTGTATACCAAGCCCCTACTGAAAAGGGGTCTGCTCTAAAAGGAAAGAATTTGCTCCATGGGAGCAAATTCTTTTCTTTTAGAGCAGATCCTTTTTCAATAGGGGGACATAAACAATTTGGCAGAGTTACCTCCCCCGAAAGTGTATCAATTCCTTATAAATATAGAATAGCGAGAGGAAAATTTACAGTATTACATGATTACTCTCAGTGCGAGGTAACTATATGGCACTTTCCTGTGTATTGGCGAACTAAATATATCTGGGTCTTCACATTTTGCTTATGACGTCTTGTTCATCATGTTTGGGCAACAAAATAAAACTGCTATACGTCTTGGTAGAGAATAGTTTGTTTTCTGTTGTTGTTTCTTTTTTTTTCTTTTTTTTCTTTTCTTTCTTTATTTCTTTCCTTCTTTCTTTCTCTCTCTCTCTTTCTTTCTTTCTTTCTTTGCGGCAGTTTCTGAAGATCAACAGAATCTTAACACACATATATAAATGGTGCCACTGACTTATTCAAGGACAAAGTCAGTTAGACTAAATACCTTAATTTTGCGTCTATTTTATTTAAATGATGATGTAATGCGAAAATATAAGCAGCTCCCAAGAACATGAATGTAAACAAGACTAAGGAATTTACTATGGATGTTGAGGAATTTGCAACCTGCACTATTATCGCTATTGTTTATAGTTGATTAGCGAGAAGTATAGTGTTGAACTAGCGCCAGCAGTGATTACAGATTAACAAGGCCACTCACTTCGGATATAATTATGATCACATGTGAGTGCTTCCAATAATCTTGGCAGTATGTATAAAATGTACTACCATTAACAGAACCTACTAACAACGTTGGTCAAGGTAATACGTTACTGTGAGGGTTGATACGTCGTTAGTATGGACTATCAATTTCTTTGTTTGAGTCGAGGGTTTACGGCCCAATCAACCCATAAGCGGTCAGTTAACCTACTCACACTGCCCCTGGGCAGGTTTGGTCATCTGAGCGGTTAACCAGTATCTGTGCACATACTTTTTTCAGAAACTTACAACTGTCTTTTTTGAATCAGCGGAAGGGGGAGAATGGTCGTAGAAATTATTTCATAATCAATCTCAACGAACGTTACATGTATGTGACCGAGCTGGGGTTCGACCTCGCGACCCCTGTATCCGCAGTCAGACGCGCTACCGATTGCGCCTATGGGGCCCGGTAATCTCTACATCTTATACTCTCAGTGGGTTAAATTAGGCAGGCCAATGATTGCTATGGTTAGCATGTGGCACTAAATGTGATTCTTTCTGGAAGAATGAGGTCCCTCTTTAAGTTGATACCTGAACCAATTTGATGTAACAAAAATCACAGGAGCTCCACTTTTGTTCCGAACTCAGTTTCCCAGACTGTTGTTTTAATTATAATCTCAGTATAGATAAATAAAATAAGTACTCTGATTGAAAAAGAAATGCTTTGAGATTGTGAAGTCTGTGGATATTCAATATGAACGTTATATACATGCTAATCATTGAATTATTATATGCATGAATTATTATTTTTGTGTGTTTATTGACGTGTTCACTCCGGCGAATCACTCACAAACTTAATATAACGCCCGAAAAGTACAAATTAGACTGGCTCCAGTCTACAGTGACTGAATATTTTTTCCTTATAATCGTGTTTGATAATTCACTAACTAAAACTAAATTAATATCATGACTTTAAAGGCTGGTCACTCACAGCGACACTTCTAATGAGTACCCACAGCATATGTTTTGTGGAGAGATGAGAAAAATATCAATATTTTTGTTTTAAAAAAATGGCTTACTTAGAGGTAAGGCTAAGAAAAAAAGGTCTACGTAGGAGTTAACATAATGCATGTACAGAACTTAACAACCCTGAGTTTCTGAATTGGAATTTTCCATCTTTGAATTTTGGGATTAGTCCATTGCTTCAAATAGGGACGGCAGTCAAAAATCAAGAACAGAATGGCAAACAGTGTAGATCCTGATGAGACGGCTCATTACGAGCCGTCTCATCTGGATCTACACTGTATGCAAGGGTATCCGTTTCGGTCTCCTTGGCTGAAATGGTTAAAACAGGGACTGCAGTATCTATTTAGCTACCTTTTCTGGGAAACGCCCCAGAACGTATGATCAATAATAAATAGGACATTAAAATCCCTGGCACACTTGGTGTCAACTTTCTTCCTTTGTGTATTCATCCGAAGATACACTTTCATACACTCAACCTGCCTGTATCCATTTTCACTGTTGTTAAATAGAAGAACCCCCACTATTGAACCGCAACGTGAGGAAACGTACCTTCTGACATGTGTGCCCAACGAAGACTCAAATCAGCCTGCGCATCCGCGCAGTCTGATCAGAGTCTTCGTTGTCCGCATGAAGAAACTTTGCACCCTCGGCTATTTAAAATGCGAGCAGTGAGGATTTTGATCAGACTGCGCGAATGTGCAGGCTGATCTGAATCTTCTCTGGACCCACATGTCAGAAGGTACTTTTTTCGACGCTGTGGCTCAAATCATTACAGATTCAAGTCAGGTTCTTTGAGGATGTTATTTAATTTGTAATCTCCAATACACGTGTCACAATAACACTGAAACATGATTGTGATTCAATGCCTGCGCCATTAGTCGATTTTAATCTTTGATCATGGGCGTTCCAAGCAAATGCTGAAAGAAACCGTGTACAACTTTACCCCTATTTAAAAACTGCGAGCAATAAATTGCGAATCAAAGAAATGCGAAAATCTTCGGATGCAGGTAAATAGTACAAGTATGAGCCTACATGTACCCATAAAAAGGGCACTTCCGGTCACATGCACAATATTGAAAACAATAGTCGAAGAATGTTAGGCCACAGTACGCGTATTCACCTGAGTCATTATCTTTTCACCCCTAACTATGAAATTGACTGTGTCCATTATCTCAATAAGGGCTGTCGCGTAGACAAAAATCGAAAACAAAATGGTAAAGAGTATAATGACAAAATAGAAAAAGGCAAACAGTGTAGATCCTGATGAGACGGCTCGTATGAGCCGTCTCATTTGGATCTACACGGTTTGCATTTTTTTCCTGATCTGTGGAGTTGAAAGGGTAACATTTTTTATCGCTTAGAAGAATACATGTATTTACAAATATAATCTATAACGGTTGCGTTTGGAAACATCGAACATGTAAATCATCAGAAATTGGAGTCTCGGTTTCCGTGTTACTCTTCATATGCAACAATGTAGTTTCCCCGCCGAGGTCGGCAGCATTCTTTCGTGGAGATTGATCATAAATTATTTTCTACGGTCATTCTCTCCCTTCCGCTGATTCAAGAAGGGCAGTTGTCAGTTTCTGGCGAAAGAATGTGCACAATACTGGTTAACCGCTTAGAGGATTAAGCCTGCCCAGTAACGTGTGGTTAGGTAAACTGACCGCGCTCGACATGACCCCATTGGGTTGACTGGGTCGTAAAACCTCAACACATACAAACAATGCAAGGCTGCATACACCTCCTAGCACAGACTTAAACGGAACTTGATTTTCCAAGATATCAGAATGGGCTCAATGATCTCAAGGAAATGATATCAGAATGGGCACAAAGATCCCAAGGAAATGATATCAAAATGGGCACAATGATCCCAAGGAAATGATATAAAAATGAGCACAATGATCCCAAGGAAATGATATCAGAATGGGCACAATGATCCCAAGGAAATAATATCAAAATGGGCACAATGATCCCAAGGAAATGATATCAGAATGATCACACATTGATCCCAAAGAAATGATATCAGAATGGGCACAATGATCCCAAGGAAATGATATCAAAATGGGCACAATGAGTCCAAGGAAATGATGTCAGAATGGGCACAATGATCCCAAGGAAATGATATCAAAATGGGCACAATGATTCCAAGGAATGATATCAGAATTGGCACAATGATCCCAAAGAAATGATATCAAAATGGGCACAATGATCCCAAGGAAATGATATCAGAATGATCACACATTGATCCCAAAGAAATAACATCAGAATGGGCTCAATGATTCCAAAGAAATTGAAACTATAAACCGAAACAAAAATTAATTATACCCAAGGATCCAACGAGCTGACAGAAAATGACGGGGTTAGACATCTGAAGCAAGTCAGTGTCATTTGAGCGAGTCAAAGTCACTGGTATATGCATACATATTTAATAAAGAAAGCAAATAAAAGTGAAGGCGTGAGACATAAATATTTTCGCACAGAAGAGCAGTTGCCTTTTCTAGTTTTCGTTTTAAACATTGCTTATTGCTAAGTAAACAGAAAGAGAGAGAGATAGAGAGAGAGAGAGAGAGAGAGAGAGAGAGAGAGAGAGTCCAGGACGTATCTTTATAAAGATAAGTTAGAAATACAACAGTAAAACTACTTACTATTATTTGTACTTAATGTTTTGTCCAAACAAAGACACTACTTTTTACATTTAGTTTGTAATATTTTGTAAAAAAAAAAAAAAAAAAAAAATGGTCCTTACTCCCATTCTGTGAATCCTCACATTTAAGACCCCTTTTTCTCCATAGCAAAACAAAAATCAGAAGTAGGCCTACTTTACTAAATGTTGGCACTCATAGCGAAAGAGTTTAGAATGCATAATTCTGTTAGCTTCAAGATGTCTCCAGACGACTTCAACCCGAGAAAATAAAATCGATAACATCCAATTGCTGTTTTCTATTTGACTTCCAAGAATATTAAGAAAGAAGTTCTTTCCTTCAGGACAGCTGTCAGGTCTGACGACGAATAAAGTAGATTTTCAGCATCGATGAAGTCTTAAGAGATGTTTCAGACTGATGTTTCAAATTCCAAACACGGTCGACATTACGAAAACATGCCTATTCAAATATACTGAAAATTTTACCACCAAAAAATGAAAATTTTCAGATAAAAATTCTGATATTTTTCATATTTATGCTCAAAACATAGATTGTGGGTACTCGTTAGAACCGCCTCGATGAGGCGGTTCTAACGAGTACCCACAATCTCTATTTTTGAGCAGAAATAAGAAAAAATAATGTATACTCCTGTAAACCCCAGTTTTACTATATAAAAGTGGGGTTTAAAGGGGTCAAAATTATATAGGCATGTTTTCGTGATGGAACTTCAATGGCTCGAACATCTTTGGGACCATGGAAATTTGTTCGAGATATGGGTAGTTCAAGCCACTGAGGATTAATCATGTTGCCAGGTCAGGAAGCAAATGACGATAATTTAGGGATTTTTGTTTTTCGATCTTCTAGACAAATAATGGTATGTTGAGTGTACTCATTAGAATCGCCTCGATGGCGCGATTCTTATGAGTACACACAAGATACAAGTTCATGATAAAATAAGAAAATTTCCTTACATATTTGTTTTCTTGAGTTATCGGAAGAATTTCGTAGAGACTCAATTTTTTGTTTGAGTTGAGGTTTTATACGACCAGTCAACCCAATGGGGTCATGTCGCGCGCGATCAGTTTACCTTACCACACATTTACTGGTCAGACTTAGTCTAAGTATTTAACCAGTATTGTGCACATTCTTCGCCAGAAAGTGACAACTGCCCTTCTTGAATCAGCGGAAGGGGAGAATGACCGTAGAAAATATTTCATGATCAAATCTCCATGAAAGAATGTTGCCGATCCGGCGGGGGTTGAACCCGCAACCTCCTGATCACCAGTCGGACGCGCAACCAACTAAGCCATCGGTCGTAGGGAGTTCGTATTAGCGTAAAACGAGTTCGTATTAGCCATGGGTGTTCGAGCTATTGAGGTTCGACTGCAATAGGGTATTTAGATAAATATTTTCCATTCGTCGCCATTAAAACAGTTGTGGAAAGTGATCTGAATCGCCTCACAAAGGCGACGCTAATAAGTAGCCACAACATGTCTTCAAGAAAAAAAAAAGAAAAAGAAAAAAAAAATAGTTACCAGATTTATCCTAAATTTTCGGACAAAGTAAACAATATAATCTTGAGCCTAAAAAATGACTTTTGAGAGCAATGAACAAACTCACACAAAAATCGTAAACACCTGAAGTGTCAACTTTTCAGGGGTAGACTAGCTAAACCCGGATCAGACATTAGCAAACAGAATAGCAAACAGTGGGACATAAGCAAACAGTGTAGACCCTGATCAAATTGCTCCTAAGGATAATTCAGCATCACGAAAACATAACTATACAATTTTGACACCCTTAAACCCCAATTTTGTTTAGTAAAACTGGGGTTTACAGGGGTATACATTATTTTTCTTACATCTGCTCAAAAACATAGATTGTGGGTACTCGTTACAACCGCCTCGACGAGGCGGTTCTATCGTGTACCCACAATCTATGTTTTGAGCAGAAATATGAAAAATATAAGACTTTTTATCTGGAAACTTTCAGTTTTTGGAGTGAATTTTTCAATATAGTTGAATAGATGGAATAATTCTGCCAAAATTGTTCTGTCCCCTCTGAAAAGGAGTCTATTCTAAAAGAAAAAAAAATAAATAAACTGCGTCAAATGGAGGGATTTTCTTTCTTTTAGAGTAGATCCATCGGAGTCTTCGAATATGCTCAGATACCTTTTCACTTGAAGCAGAACAATTGTATGATTACCGAAGTAACCATAAGGCCTAAGCAAACAGTGCAGCATAACGAAAACTCGCCTATTCATATATATAGAAAATCTGACCGCCAAAAACTGAATGTTTTCAGATAAAAAATCTGATAATTTTCATATTTCTGCTCAAAACATAGATTGTAGGTACTCGTTAGAACCGCCTCGCCGAGGCGGTTCTAACGAGTTCCCACAATCCATGGTTTTGAGCAGAAATAAGAAAGATAATGTATATCCCTGTAAACCCCAGTTTTACAATATAAAAGTGTAGTTTAAGGGGTCAAAATTGCAAAGGTATGTTTTCGTGATGACCCAGATCAGACGGGGCAGGGTGTACACTATCTGCCATTTATCCAGCATTATCTTACAAAAATCAGCAATCATTAAAATGTACATGTTCAAATTTTAGAACAAGTGTGGTAAAGAATCTTTAATACCATAAATCCAGATTACTAGGCTTATTTTAATCAGACGACATTGATATGTTCATTATTTCTTAGTGCACGAAAACATGTAATGCTGCTCAACAGAATCTCGTCTACATATATTTTACATGGATAATTCAGTAGAAAGTACCCACAAAAAAATGCAATATATGATTCTGTGGAAGTTTATCTGGACACCTCAATCTAATATTAAAAGAAGAAAAAAAGATTTCGCCCACCAAGGGACTCGAACCCTTGACCCTCAGATATCCGAGGTTAATCCAGCCTTAAAAGTCTGATGCTCTACCGACTGAGCTAGGCGGGCTCATGTAATGAGTATGTAAATTTAATACCCGCTTGGTTAAGATTTCAATACGTCTTAAGATCACTTGAATTGATAACATTTTTGTGTTCGGTGTGACTGAGTATATGGAAGCTCCCTTGGGCACACACAAAAATAAAATAAAAAAAAACAAAGATAACTATTTAAACACGCTGTCAGATGTTCATATATACATTCATGTTGTTACATGTACTGATAATGACAATGGACAATATGATATCTTGTTTAAATCCACTGTAAAAAAAAAAGGGCATTTCTAAAAAAAAATAATGAATTAAAAATGCAGGTTTATGAGGATCTGAATGGAGTTTACTGATTAGAGAAAATGTCCATTTTTATGATTAGAGAAAAATTACTTACACTTTACTAACTGAATAAAAATGAAGGCTTAAATCTTAAAGAAAAATCTAAGATAATTATACATCACGAAAATATGCCTATATAATTTTGACCCCTTAAACCCCACTTTTATATAATAAAACTGGGGTTTACAGGGGTATACATTATTTTTCTTATTTCTGCTCAAAAACATTGATTGTGAGTACTCATTAGAACCGCCTCGTCGAGGCGATTCTAACGAGTGTCCACAATCTAGGTTTTGAGCAGAAATATGAAAAATATCAAAGGTTTTTATCTGACATTTTTTAGTTTTTGGAGGTGAAATTTTCTACATATTTGCATAGGCGTGTTTTCGTAATAGAAAAAGAAAAAGCTAACTGACCAGGATGAAATAAAATTATTGAGAAAAGTCCATCAAATGTTAAAAAAAAAATGGGGTGAGGGGGGTTGGGTAGGAAATATCTAAGAAAAGGACAAAATTTTAAAGAAAAAGAATAAGAAGCTAAAGTTCACTAATTGGGAAAATCCAGACCCCGGCCCCATCTAGACCCACTTTAATAAATTTTATAGAGAAGAACAACAATGTAAAATGAGTATAAATCATAGGTTTTATACGCTAAACTGCGTCGTATTTGTTACAAACTATTGTGACAGACAGGCCTCAACAAACAGTGTTGATCCAGATCAGATGCCGCAGAATGCGGCATCTGATCTGGGTCTACACTGTTTGCCACCCGTCTAACAGATTTTAATACATTAACAGGAAGTGAAATGGGCCCGGTCGAATTTTAGCACAAGTATGGTAAGTAGTTAAAGGTTCCATATTCCTCAAAAATAGACATTTTTTATCCAAGAAAGATTTAATAAATTGATATATAGTATTAATACGATCATAAAATGTGGCAACTGACTGCCTGCAAAATTTCAGTTAGTCTCTCGTTCCTGAACTGGATCAAAAATGAAATGATTTTTATCGTATCTCTGAATTAGTGTTTGCAACATTAATTCAGAGTTACGATAAAAATCATTTCATTTCAAGAACGAGAGACTAACTGAAATTTTACAGAATGTAAGGTGCCACATTTTATGATTGTATTAATACCATATATCAATTTATTAAACCTTTCTTGGATAACATAATGTCTATTTTTGAGGAATATGGAGCCTTTAAGGTGTCACAATACTTAGAGTATGTACGGTAACTTATAAGTCAATATGTCATATAGTTCAGTAAACCATATTTCTCTTTCTCAATTTATTCTTTCTTCATAATTACGAGTTATTGCCACACCACATGGTGGCAATATTACGGCAGGCAGCAGACCGCGTGTCGCTGCTGACTCTTAACCCTTAGCATGCAGGGTAATAATTTCAGCAGACGACATTTTATTTTTTTTTTTTTTTTCTTATCTTTTCCTCAAAACAGGCTTTGACATTTCAAAGGAGATAATATGCATGAAATGTCAAATCCCATTTTGTGGAAAAAGAATAATAATAATAATAATAATAATAATAATAATAATAATAATAATAATAATAAATTTCAATTGTCGTCTGCCGAATTTGCCCAGAGTGGTAAAGGTTTAAAAACTCATTTCCATAAAAATGATTACAAAAATATCAATATTGCTATGATAAATCAATACTGATCGCGAAACACGGGAAAACGTATCTAACTCATGGTACATGTGAACAGGGATCATAGGGTTCTTGGTTCATTTTAACCCGTTGTATATTGAATAGACTCTCCCACACTATATATTGGGAGAGTCTAAATTCAATTTTAGGTACGTCAGGCTATGAAATTTACATATTCCTAGAGAAAAATGGCTAAAGTATTTGCAAGCAGTGGAGACCCTGATCAGACGCCGCGTTCTGCGGCGTCTGATCTAAGTCTGCACTATTTGCCAATTACCATTTTACGGGTCTCCCGACTACAATGGGTTAACACCATTTGAGATGTTAACAAAGTTAACACCAAGGCAATTTAATATGTTTGTGCGTACGTAATTTGATTTCACCTATGACTGACTTAATATTTATCAAATATTTTCCGTTTGTTTGCATTTAAAAGCACAGTGTTCATTATTTTACACATTTTTGAATGATTTCTCATATATAGAATAGTAGGACGGTAAATCTACTATATCTGTTATGCACATGTCTTGCATTACATTAACAAATATCACATTCCCTATAATATATAGTGAAAATATGAGCATATAGGGGTATACCGCATTTACGCTAAATATTGGGAAAATTAACTCTTTACCATACTTATCCTAAGATTTAAACATGTCCTTTTTTCCAACCTATTGATAAGTCTGTGATGGGTAGGAATATAACTGTAAGTTAATATCTGTAGAATGCACAGATAATTTCGTATTTTTTACAATTTCTTTACGCGCTGTAGTCTGTTTACTCCCAGCGTGCACACGACGTTTATACAACGTCGCATTAACGTCGATGCGTCATACAGCGAGGTTAATGCGACGTTGTATATAAACGTCGTGTGGTCGCTGGGCTATTTAGGTTGTAAAAAAGCAAGTACAAAAATAAAATATAAAATATTACTGACAAAGAATTTTAATTGTTATTATTAAAATGCAGTTTAGATGCTCTCGAGATAAGATATCAAATCAAACACAGAAAAAAAAAATTCACACAGATGTTACCAGATATTCTAACATGACGTTAACGTTTTCCCATAGCGCCTTATGGAAACCATTACAAAACATGCCTATTCAAATGCACTGAAAATTTTACCACCAAAAAAAAATGAAAATTTTCAGATAAAAATTCTGATATTTTTCATATTTCTGCTCAAAACATAGATTGTGGGCACTCGTTAGAACCGCCTCGGCGAGGCGGTTCGAACGAGTACCCACAATCTATGTTTTTGAGCAGAAATAAGAAAAATAATGTATACCCCTGTAAACTCCAGTTTTACTATATAAAAGTGGGGTTTAATGGGGTCAAAACTACATAGGCTTGTTTTCGTGATTGTTACCGTGGTCAAAATACAATAATTCACATCGGGCAGATGCGAATATTAATTCACTCCGCTTTCGCCGTCGTGAATTAATACTTCGCAATAAGCCCTCCAACACCATGCAATTCACAGTAGAGAAAAAATATGTCTTAATTAAAAATGAGGAGAAGGAAAAAGGAAAGAAAGAAAATTATGTCTTCTTTTAATTATGCCTCCTTATTCAGCATATTTTCACAGAACGCACACCTGCAACTAATATTCCTGAACAATATCTGTGAACTTACTTCATACAGTTACCGGAGAAAAAAGATAGAAAGAAAGGAAAGAAAGAAACACCAAGTGTCCTCATTTAGCTAATTATCCATTTAATTTACAGACGCACTGCAGTTAAATATTCTGGCTGTTAACTTACTTTTTCTTAACTTTAATCCATGATTCCCAGAACCATAATAAAAAGACGTCTTTGTTATATCCAATATTTCACACACTCCTTTCTGCGGCAAGACAAGTGGATAAAATAGTTGTCAGATACCGTTCAGCAAGGCCAGCCTCCGTAAAGTGGGGTCGTTCAATAAACATACGCGGTTTGGGAAAATGAGATCAAGGCCAGTGTCTAGATGTATGCTTAGTCCGGTCTGGGTTCTTGCTTTTCACTTACACAGCTGAACGACATCGGGCATTGTAAAATACCTTCACATACTCACACACACACGCGCGCGCGCGTGTGTGTGTGTGCCTTATATCATATACAACGTCATTTATTCATTTATAAGCAGTATTGAGGATGAACTTATTGTTATATGTTGGCCATCATATATTGTAATATCTGTATGCTCAAAGGCCCGTTGACCTATTGTATTAGAAATAAGCGTATGTCTATGTTTATGTCAAATGCAGGCAATGGAAAACCAGAACAGCCTGCGAGACTTCCTTGCGTCCTTACAGAATCAGAGGCCCTGATCGGACTGCGAGGATGAAGAGGTGTGTTATTTATGTATTCGGTTCTGTTTTAATATTTTTCAACGGTTAGCGAACCTCCCTATTTCAATTTTAGCTAGGAGCCGTTTCCTCAAATCTACAGACTAAACTTCGGAAAAAAAAGACAAATTCGAAGACCTTTTTCTCCGCCGTTTTATGTGACACGTTTATTTCATTTATTTATTTATTTATTGTTCGTTTGTTAGTTTGTTTGTTTGTTTTACATGAACCTTTCATGGTAAAAATCCAACATGACTGCACAGAAACACGATTTTGCCATGATTAACGCTTTAATGCCTGGATATCTTCAATGAACTCTTCCATTATGTTAGACTGGCTCCAGTATCCAGTGATTAAATGTTTATTATTCTTATAATCCTGGGCCCAGTTGTTCAAAACTAACGATGTCGTTAGTTAACGTATCGTTAAAACTTTGATCATTAAAATGGCATATACACTTATATTTTTGCTGAAAAAATGTGAGTAGCTGTTGCAATTGCAAAAGCTACTCACATTTTTTCAGCAAAAATACCTGTGAATTAGACAGTGTACTTACTAGAACAGTTAACATTTTGATCACCAACGAGCTCGTTTAGCTAAGGACGCTTTGAACAACTGGGCCCTGTTTGACCAAAATAATATCATGATTATAAAGGTTGGTCACAAGATTGATTTCACTATCAGAAGAGATTTTAAAGAGAAAAAGGAGGATCTGAAGAGAATTTAAAGGGAAAAAGGAGGCGATTCTAGTGACTACACTCAACATACCAGTATTCTATAAAAAGCTGCTAATACCGTAGCAAACAGTGTAGGCCCTGGTCAGACACCGAACAACGCGTCTGATCTGGTCTACGATGTTTGTAAAAGTCCGTTTTGTGGAACGACATAAACGATTAAAATGTGTAAAATATTTGAGAAAAAAAAATAAAAGGAGAAGGTCGGCTGAATGAATAAAATAATAGTGGAGCGATCTCAAAACTTATTGAATCATCCTCAGTATTGGTAAAGATGCAGGAAGCACTTAGAAGCCTTCAAATGAGACGTGACGCGTAAAAATGGTATCCTACCACACAAGCTTAGAGAACAGATGCATCCAGGCAGTTCGGTCAGGAATCTTTGTCTTTGTATATAGAGAGACTGTAAATAATGTCGATTCTGATCAGACTGCGTGGTTATGCAGATTAGTTTGGCTCTCACGGTGCACTTCGAAGAAGGTCAGGTTTTGATTGTCATAACATAAATGTCAAACAAATTACTTCGTTTAGAGAGAGACAGAGAGAGAGAGAGAGAGAGAGAGAGAGAGAGAGAGAGAGAGTTTGTCTCTATCCCTATTTACGAAGCAGAAAAATACAGAAAAAAATGTTAGAATACTGTATTTTTCTGCTTCGGAAATAGGGATAGAGACAGAGAGAAAATGTACTTTTGTACAGTGAACCGTCGTTACAACGACAGCATTTGTTCCCAAAGATGTTGCCATTGAAATGAATTTGCTGTTGTAAAGAATCCTTAATGGACAGAATGATATGTAAAAAATAATTTGTTCTGTTCATATTTCCTCATAGAACAATTGTTTTGGATATTTGTTAGAATCGCCTCAGTGAGGCGATTCTAACAAATATCCAAAACATACGTTGCTTAAGTTTTAATGCAATATTCTTGCATAATATTTCATTTCCTGTCATCTTCTGAGCGAGGGTTTCGTGACATTCAAATTGTCATTATAACGAATTTTGTCGTTGTATCGAATGTCGGTATAAAGAGGGTTAACTGTATTCATCTACAGTCTTGTGAAGACATCTGCTATTGTAGTGAACAAATTGAACTTCAAATTCATAATAAAGCTTAACTGTGGCATAGGTAGGTCCAATATTTTTCATTCTTGTGCAATAAAATATATTATGGCGAAAAAGATCTTTATTCACCTGTCAGGAACTACATTTTGTATACCACCTGATCTAAACAACTGTGTGTCAAACAGGAGTAGGAATTGTACTGATGATGATGATGATGATGATGATGATGTTGCCGGCCTCGGTGGCTCAGTTGGATGCGCCGTCCGACTGGAGACCAGGAGGTCGCGGGTTCAACCCCGCCGAGGTCGGCAACATTCTTTCGTGGAGATTGATCATGAAATATTTTCTACGGTCATTCTCTCCCTTCCGCTGATTCAAGAAGGGCAGTTGTCAGTTTCTGGCGAAAGAATGTGCACAATACTGGTTAACCGCTCAGAGGACTAAGCCTGCCCAGTAAACGTGTGGTTAGGTAAACAGACCGCGCTCGACATGACCCCATTGGGTTGACTGGGCCGTAAAACCTCAACACAAACAAAAAATGATGATGATGATGATGATGATGATGGTGATAATGATAGTAACAATAATGATGATAATAAATTAAATAATTACAGCAACGTAAAATAAAAACAACCCACACAGCAAAACAACCAAAGATCGTGACTCTAATAAATCTTAGGAAAACATGTTTATTTTGATGACGCATAATTTAATAAGAACATTTTGGTTTAGACAGTGCACTGGTATTGCTCATCCTACAGATTAGCCGCTATTTCATGGGAACAAACACTTTTTTATTCTCCCCAAAAGTTCCTATTATTATTCAGTTGCATGACTATTATCTAAACCAAGCATGTTATATAACCGATAAGAAGATGCAATAATATTGAGTCGGGGCACAGCTTTTCCAACAAAACTGCATGTCCGCCCAGCCCACTCAGATCAACCTGCGCATCCGCGCAGTCTGATCAGTCTTCACAGGGCACTCAATGCGTAACCAATGATCCAAAGCGTCAAGCGGACAGAGAAGACTGAACAGATTGCACGTATGCGCAGGCTGATCTGAGTCTTCGCTTGGCGTACATGCAAACTTGGAGGAAATGCTGTGGCCCGGCTCATATTTGTTGGGTTTTAATCAGACCATATTCAATTAAGAGGAATGGATACACTTTCAAGGGGAGTTAACTCTTTCAAAGTTGTTCTTTGTTCCCTTCTAAAAAGGGGTCTACTCTTAAAAGAAGTAATTTGCTCCCTTTTCTTCCACTTTAGAGTAGGCGCCTTTTCAGAAGGGGTTTGGTATTCAGGATGCCAAACTGAGAGTTACAAAAAATGCCCCCCCTTGTTGTAAATGTCGGAAAATCAGCCAAGAGTATCCACTCACCTTAAAATCATGTGTGCGAAAGAGAGAGAAAGGATGTGATAAGACATGCCGCAAAAGTTTCAAGTTTAACATTTGTAACATTTAGAACTAGCAGACGACAGTTATAAATGTCTGAGCCACAGCGTGAGAAAATGTACCTTTAGACATGTGCGCCCAGCGAAGACACACATCAGCCTGCAGATCCGCACAGCCTGATCAGTCATCGCCGTCTGCCCGAAGAAACCTTGAATTTTGGACTATCCAAAGTGTGCTTAATGAAATGAGCGTAACTTAACGCTCGTCTTAAATGAAGACTCTGATCAGGTCGTGCAGATCCACAGGTTGATCTCAGTATCCCCTTTTGAAAAGGGGTCTATTCTAAAAGGAATTGATCTTTAGAAGATCCCTTTTCAAAAGGCAGGCAAAACAATATGACATTTATGTCCCCTGAAAGTGTTTCATTTCACTTAATCATCTCAGTAACATCACGACGTCGGAACGCCATTGTTGTGACGTTCTACGATTACTTGGCAATTCTCCCAGCAGGCACATAACGTTAAAACAACATCGTATCAATGTCGATGCGACATCATGACGTTGCATCGACGTTGATGCGACGTTGTATAAACAGCACCCAGCTAGCATTCTTTATAAATCTACAGCGGGCCGTTATCGGCCCGTCAACTACCCTGACGGGCCGATAACGGCCCGCTATAGATTTATGAAGAATGCTTACTGGGCATGTGTCCGCAGGGTTCTTTTCTTGTGTTTGGTGAATAAAAGCTATACTCAAACCACTTGGCAAAGAAAAGTACAACTTACAGACAGTTTTTTTTAAAACTCCCACACGAACTAGATGCATGTTACTTGCACGATGCTTCCTGCAGTTATGTTATCATAAGCTTAGCTTAGTCACTCAAAAAAGAGATCCGTGTGTGTTTGAGGAGGACGAAAGCACAGATCAGCCTGTGCATTCGCAACATTGTGATCAAGGCACTTTGTTGTTCATCGATGGACTCTATTATCTATGCTTACGATCAGATCATGATATTAACCCATTTATGCCAAGTAGGCTCTCCTACCCCAGCTTTTCGGACAAGTCCATTTCCAATAATAGGGGTGTCTGGGGTAGTTTTATTTTTACCATGTTTTATAGGAAGTCCTGTGCTTAATGCATACAGTGTAGAGCCTGATTAGACGACGCTGTCTGTGGCATCTGATCTGGGTCTACAATATTATCCAATGCCCCTTTTATGGAACGCAAGGAATAAATGGGTTAACTTTCGCTGTTCCAGTATACGTTATACATCCTTTTTGTTTGCTTATGTGACTAATCTATTATGCGTTGTCAAAAATAAAAGAAAAAAAAAAGAATTATTACACTAACCCGTCTTGAGACATTGCCAACTACCGTATTTATTCTAAATAATCAGACAAACACATTACGAAAACACCCGTATTCAACTATATTGAAAATTTAACCACCAAAAACTGAATATTTTCAGATTAAAAAAAACTGATAGTTTTCATATTACTGCTCAAAACATAGTTTGTAGGTACTCGTTAGAACCGCCTCGGCAAGGCGGTTCTAACAAGTACCCACAATCTATATTTTGAGCAGAAATAAGAAAAATAATGTATAACCCTGTAAACCCCACTTTTACTATATAAAAATGAGGTTTAAGGGGGTCAAAATTATATAGGCATGTTTTCGTGATGAAGTCTGAGAAAACAGATCAAACGCCGCAGAGTTCTATATCACTTGCGCAGTGCTCATCAGGAAAATTATTTGCAACAAAGAGAGATCGCCTAACAAATATATTTCCTACTTTATCATAGGGGATACTACTAAAGGAAAGAATTTGCATCCCCACCCCCCCCCCCCCCCCCCGCCCTCCACCCCCTCGAAGCAAATTCGTTCCTTTAAGAGTAGTCCCATTCTGGAAGCTATACCAGAGAGATATTTTTGTAGACTTTAAAATGGGTGTGCGTAAAAATAATTCCGTTTTGGCTACGCCACTGTTAATGTAATCAATGCGTCTTGCGAAAAGGGCGACAGTTGCAGATAATATGGTTGCAAGGTATCTCTTGAGCTGCTGCGTACCTGTAGGAATATAGACTGGCTCCAGTCTCCAATGACTTAATATTTTCTTTTCTTATAATCCTGTTTGATAGTCCTCTAAACTAAAACCAAAATGATATCATGACTCTAAAGGTTGGTGGTCACTAGTGGCCAGCCTTTATAGTCATGATATTATTTTTGGTTTTATTTCAGTGGATTATCAAATAGGATTATGAGAAAAAATAGTCACTGGAGACTGGAGCCAGTCTAGTAGGAATATAACATTGGCTTATTCAATTGATAATGTTTTATTGCCATTGACGTGTTTTTGTTTTGTTTCGTTTTTTGTTGTTTTTTTTTTTTTATTTATTTATTTATTTATTTATTTATTTATTTATTTATTTATTTATTTATTGTTTCAAGGACAGTACTTGCGATCAGTACTCAGTTTGGTTTTGCGAAAAAAAAATGCGACAGCTGGCAAAAACATACGATCGCAGTTATCGACATATTTGTCTGCATGATATCTCTTAAACAAGCAGTTACGTGGAATTTTATCAAACTTGCAGGATATCACTGAGACATTAGGTTTTGGTGGCTGGTCCTGGCCTTTCTTGAAGAATAGTGCAGCACGTAAAGAATACCATCTGGCATCAGGCTGCATTTATAATCAAAGGGCTGAATAGCCCTGAAATTACAGATTCTATGAGAAACTAATAAATTCCAGGTATCATTCTGTTCTCCATTTAAGTTTGTGAGACGCTTCTTCGTCGAAAAAAACGAGCTACAGCGAACAACAAAGGCGCTGATCAGCCTGCGCGGACCTGCGCCTTTGTTGTTCGCACATATATTAAGGCGGGTTTTCTCAGCGACTCTCGCCATAGATCAAGCACAAGTTGCACTACTTTTGTATGGACAGCTCTTCAATGGCGTACTAATATACACACATTGAAACATTGGGTCTACTTTTGTGCGCGGATGAATACGAAATTGAATAGTAGTCAGTCACTTTCTCTAAAACCGTGCGTGGCAACGAAGAATTGACCAGTTATCGTCAGTTTTGTCTCCATACTACCTCGAACCTATCAGCCTTTTTTTTTTATAAATCAATTTTTCTTGGAAAAAAATAAGAAATAAGTTTTTTGTCCGGTGAATTAACCAAGAGAGTGGTAAAAGTTAAAGTACCTAGCGGCTTTCCGTTTGCAACGTTTGTTGTTCGCATGGTATCTCTTGAGCAGTCAAGCGGATTTTTACTAAACACACAGGGATGCAGTATATCAAGACAGACAGGATATCTTTCTTTTTCAACTCAGTACTTACCAATTTATGCCTGGCATCCTATAAACGGGACAATGGTAGCGGCGTCGTCTGATCAGGGTCTGCGCTGTTCGCATTAAATACAGGAATTGCTTCTAAATATGGCAATAATACAAATTAACCGCACACCCTTCTATTGGAAATGGACATGTCCAGAGAGCTGTGGTAGAAGAGTCCACTCGGCATAAATGGGTTATGAGTTGCTTTGTCTTAAGAGTTGAGTTAGTTTTTGATGGCATTTGCATTTATGTTAAATGCCTTTAGAGTTACATTAAGTTTTGATGACACTGTCGTGAAGCTATATTTGATTTGTATGGCACTGGCATTCATTTTTTTGTTTCAAACACATCATGTATTTAGTAAAAATCAGTGAGTATCGTCTGACCTAGCGTATGCATTATATCCAAAGCTTGCAAAGTTATATCACTGGAAATGTCTCAAGAGCTGATTAGCTTTTGGTGACTTTCACATTTTTAAAAATGCCAATTGGAGCAAATTATTTCCGTTTAGAGTACGAGAGTAGATCCCAAGATGACTGTAGGCTTAATAGTTATTCAGAAACGGTCCATCGGAACGGAATGACAAAACACGGACCTCTACGTTGCACCTGCTTTGGGAAGAAGTTGCGACAATAAACTTTTGCCACACAACCCGCCATTTAATATCATAGAACAGTCTGATGATTCTATCTTGCTTTGATAAGAACAAGGCTTTCATAAATGAAGCTGTACTGGGTAATATATACTTAAACTATGGGAGGGCAGGCAGGGACGGGGTGACATCGGACTGCCCCATGCAAAAATGTGTCTACGGGCAGATGCGGACATTGAAGGCCCAGATCAGACTGCGCGGATGCGCAGTCTGATCAGGGCATTCATTATCCGCTTACAGAATTATTGGCTACTACAAAATGTATGAACGGAAAGCAAAGACCGGATGCTACTTTGCGCATGTGCAGGATGAACTGAATCTGCGCATTTTGCGCATGCTCGAGAGCAATTTTTCGCTTGACGCGAAATAATATCGTGGGTAAAGCGCCAATTGTCGCAGCTTCCGTGTCACTGCACTCCAGAAAAGCAAAAATTTCAAGTTCATTATTTCAATAACAACAACATAACTACTCTTTGATATTTTATTACGTGAGATATTCATCTAGATCAGAAATTAAGATGAAACGAATTTTGCCTTAATGTATTTGTCTTAAAGGTTTATAGCCTAATAAATAACGGTATCATTAGGTTATCTTGGAATAGATTCTGCATTAGTTTTAGAGGACTGGTGTAAAACGTCGTAAAATAAAAATTGGTTGGTGAGTGCGTTGTAACTGAGAGCCACGAGCAGTAATTGGAAACACCCGTCGTGTCAGAAGCAGACTTTATCAATCACTGTTTTATAGAGGAAATAATTTGAAGTAGCGTACAGCAGCAGTTCGTTTTTGGCATTTAGCTCAGGCTGATATGTTCGAATTATGAAAAAAATAATGCACAGTCAGTTATGTCAGGTTGTTCTAAAAGTGAATACTTGTTGCGCTGTGTTGCCGTTCTGTTGTATTCACTGATTTATAAAGTTATGCCTCAGAAGACCCATAATCGGAGGAATAAAAATATTCCATTCTATTCTATTCTAAACTGCCACTTGAGTTTCTTATGCAGCTCCACAGGTCTAAGAATGCCGTAAGACTATTTAAAGAATGCCGTAAGACTATTTAAAGATTAGTATCTTTTGAGAATATTGTTTTATAAATTTTGCCATTCCAATGAGAAATAAAGGACTTGAACTCAGAGACATCTGCTGTTAATCTAAAGTGATCAGGTAACGAATTCCACCGTACAAGAACTTCTTAAAGAAACGTGTTTGTGGTCCTTAAAAACAAAACAGGAGCTCCTTATCTGGAAAATATGGATGAATGTAAAAGTTATTAAAATACATGCGCGTTTTTGTTCTACGGTGTTAACCCTTGTCCTGCTTAACCCAGATATACCCTGCATTTGCAAACAGTGTAGATCCAGATCAGTTGGCTTCTGAAGAAGCCAACTGATCTGGGTCTGCACTGTTTGCCATTAATTATGTGAATTTATATCAACAATCCAGATCAATTAATCTGATTGGCTGAAAATTAGAAATGGGCATGACATCTTAATTTATTCAGCAGGACAAGGGTTAACATATGATTTGATCAAATGAGTGTATCTCGCCCATTCATGTCAGTCGGTAAGAACTGAACAGCTTGTAGACAATCCTCATGGCCACTGCTGACGTTTCTGTTCGTTTCCTTGTCCCTATCACCAATCAGTCCGAAGGAAATCAATGCCAGCTTATTAAGAAACCGCAAAATATATGAGCCGAGCAGCTTCGAAGCATACGGATAACATATGCCTAAGTCAGCCACGTATCGGCGCATTATGATCAGAGCCGTCGCAATCCGCTCCTAGAATCAGTGAACATTATAAATATATGATGATCAACGCACGAAAAGTGCCCTTATGTACTTTGCGGGCAACGCAGGCCCTGATCAGCCTGCGCATTCGCGCAGGCTGATCAGGGCCTACGTTGTCCGCTTACAAAATCAATGGATATTGTAGCAAATGTCGACGAACAGAGAATGTCCATATCACCCTGCACGGAAGCGCACGCTCATCTGGATCTTCGCTGTTGGCATATGGCATGTGCCTTTTTCCCACGTTGCGCATGATATACTGCTGTATAGAAAACATCATATAGATCGGCTTTGCTGGTTGACCTCGGTCTTTACTGTTCCTATATGCAATGAAGGTACCTTTTCTCATGCAGCGCACATGGCAACCATATATAAACAGCTCCAGATGAGAGGCGATATCCTGATAATATATTTTCTTATTACGCCACGAAAACATGTATTGTGGATACTCATTAGAAGTGCCTCGACGAAGCGCTTCTATTGAGTGACCACAACATGTTTATGTTGTGAAATAAGTACTTTGGCTTGAAAAATGCCTTGTCTGACGCTATAATATGAGTGCCCATAAGCTAAAGAAAAATAGAAATAATAAACTAATAAAACTAAAAAAGCGTCCAGCGTATTTTAAAAATGCTAGGACTCGGACTAACGCATCCAAGCAGTCTGATCAAAGTCTGCAGATTCCAAATACATATGTAATCTCTTGATCATGTAGAATCATACAGCGAACCGCATTGAGCCTGATTAGATTGTGCTAATGCGCAGCCTCTAGCCTTCTCTATTCGTTTGAGCTGAGGTTTTACGGCCCAGTCAACCCTAGGCAAGCTTAGTCCTCTAAGCTGTTAACCAGTATTGTGCACATTCTTTCGACAGAAACTGGCAACTGCCCTTCTTGAATCAGCGGAAGGAAGAGAATGACCGTAGAAAATATTTCATGATCAATCTCCACGAAAGAATGTTGCTGGACCCGGCGGGGATCGAACCCGCGACCTCCTAATCACCATTCGGACGCGCATCCGACCACCTGTGATCCGACTGAGTCACCAAGGCTGGCATAACTTACGCTATGCCTAATGGATTCTGCCATTTTGGAAGTTTGGATAATCCATTTAGCATGAATGGGGTGTTTTGCAATATTGCAGGCTTCCATGAAGTTTAATGGCAAACAGTGCAGATCCTGATCAGACGCTGATCTACACTTTTATTGACTAAAATTCATGTAGGGACATAAGGTATAATGTGTTTAACATTAAAGCGCAAACAAAAATTGCAGCAGATGACATTTTAATTATTTGTAGTTTCAGAGAAAATAAGGCTTGACTTTAGCCAAGAGTGTTATTTTCTCTGGAAGAAAAATCAAAATGTCGTCTACTGCAGTCAGTATGATTAGCGCTGTAAGGGTCAAGTGCTATTTTGCTCGTTACGGTCGAATAGGTTGACGTCACTATTTCAAATTGTCAGCAAGAAGCTGTTCTTTTTTTATTATTAATCACGAGAACGCATGTGAAATAAATGGCGTCACATTTCACTGATTTTCTAACAAATCTAGTTACACGTGCCATCTGGATTGCTTTAAAGGAAATCGAAAATAGGGGCGTTGCTTCCGATATGTGATTGGAATCTTAAGATCAGAGGGCACGGGGTTGTGCGGAGTCAACTACGGAAAAATGTACAAAAATAGGGTTGTTACGCACGAAATCAATTAAAAGTGTTTTTTTGTTTTTTTTTTTAAGTTCTTACTTGTTAGTTCTAATAATATTTAATTGACTTTTATATGGCATACATTAAACCATTTATCCCAGCGGGCACATGACGTTTATACAACGTCGTCTCAACGTCGATGCAACGTCATGACGTTGCATCGACGTTGAGGCGACGTTGTATAGACGTCATGTGTCTGCTGGGTATGCCTAGCGTCCCATGACAGGGGCATTGGCAAATAGTGTAGACCCAGATCAGACGCCGCAATATGCGGCGTCTGATCAGAGTCTACACTGTTTGCATTACGTACATGAATTTTTGTAAAACATGATAATAATTTTAACCACTCAGACACCCCTTCTGTTTGTTTGTTTGTTTTATTCGGGTTTTACGTCGCTTTCAACAATCTTTCAGTCATATCGTACGTCGTCTGGATGTGGCAGAGAGCTCAATGCTCACTTTTAGAGTGCTGCCTCACTGAAATATCACGCCCAGACACTTGACATGTTATTCCACTCAGTCATATTATACTAACACTGAGTTAGCCAGTTCTGATTCCTAGCTCTACTTTCTTAATGCTGAGCGCCTAGCGAAAGAGTAGCTAGTTCCAAACTTAAAGTCTTTGGTATGACTCGGCCGAGGATCGAATCCGCAACCTCCCGGTCACAAAGCGGGCGCTCTACCAAATGAGCCACTGTGCCGGTCAGACACCCCTTCTACTGAAAATGGACCTGTCAAAAAAGTTGAGGTAGGAGAATCCACTCGGCACAAATGGGTTAACGTAGATATATACAGAAATATACATGAAATTACCCAGGAAAGGGCACAATGACGTAGTACAGCCTTTCCATGGCACCGAAAGAACAAGAGATGTAGAACAAAGAATAACAAGACACATCTGCACAGTTGCAATAATCTACGTACAAAGAAGGACTGCAAAAGAGGAACAGCCTTGTAAAGGTCTTCAGAAAAAAAAAAAACTTCTTCGGAGTGTATAAGCGAATTATATCCGATTGAAATCTCGCAATTTATTCTGATGCAGCTAAAACTTACAAATACAGTCGACTCTCGTTATCCCGAAGTCCAAGAGACTCTCTGAAATACTTCGAGACATCCGTACCTCGACGTATCCGATTTGCAGAATTAAATTGGAAATAAATCAAACAACCGCATTTAGCAAATGAATATGTAATGTGACACCTGAAGTTATAGATATATTGAAAATATTGTGAAAAAGAGGAGAATTTGCTCCTGAGGAGCAATTTCTCCTCTCTGCCACAATATTTTGTTACCTGTCGTTAGATTTCCATGTTAAAAAGGGACCAGATTTTCACTTCGAGATAAGCGGTTATTCGAGATACGCGAAGTCAAGATAGCGAGAGTCGAGTGTATGTTTTCGGTTCGCGTCAGTCCTGTGCCTCATCAGCGAAACACCATAGTAAAACACATATACAGTGGAACCTCGATAATTCAAAGTCCAAGGGACCAAACAGTTTTGTTTGAATTATTGAGACTTTGAATAATTGAGGGTTAAAGTGCATTCATATATTTCAGTTGGAACTTCAATATTATTTTGGATTATTGAGAATTTTGAATTATTGGAGTTTGATTTATCGAGGTTCTACTGTAGTCACAAAGCTCCAATGTAACAGGCCTGAATGGCAATCTGAAACTAGAGCAAAAGAAAAAGAAAAACACTAGTTGAACCACGATGTACCCAAGCACAGACACCAACAGTCAGGCGCCTAAACAAAATCTTAAGTAACAGCTACGACTTAAGTAAGCTGGAAAGCAAATTGCTAAGCTTTGTACATGACAGATACACAATTCTATTAAGTTCATGTATGTTTGGAAATTAAAAGGTGTGATTATTGCATTAAATAAATCGTGTGTCTTAGCAGTAAAACAATGGGGAAAAAAAACGTTTTAATGACACAAAACACTTTGTGACACAAAAACACAGCACATGTACTTCCTGTTTCATTAGATATAATACTAGAATATAATACAAGTTTTAAATACCAGGGCCAAATTATTCAAAACTTAACGAAGTTGTTAGTTTGCTTAACGTTATTTCTATCTTGAAGTATGGCAAATACATTGATATTTTTTGCTGAAAAAATTGCGAGTAACTCATATTTTGCTGCAAAAATATCAATATATTTGAATATAACTTAGTTAAAGCATTTAATGAGTTTGTCATTAACAAGCTCGTTAAGCTAACGATGCTTTGAACAAATAGGTCCAGCTGTATATCGCTAACTGTAGATGCATACATAACGCACGAGCTTTTATTGCATGGAATTTATTACGTTACGTTAACACCTCTATGTTAACAGTATACTTTTTAGTCTTAGTATCTACATAGTGCAAGATCTGTTCAGGACAGCCTTGTCAATAGTTGCCATCCACGAGTCATTATCCTAGTATGAAGTTGAACCCACCCCAATGTTTCAACAGTTTATAAGCGACGAACGAAAAGACATATTTTCACTCTCACCCATCAGTTGCCTTTTTTATCTTTCATAGAACATGTGTTTCCATACCTCCAGTAAAAGAATGTTTTAAACTATTACTTTGACAACATGGACTGACTTGCAAGCAATACGGCCTATCCACACCTGCATACAATTATGTCAGTCCGTGTGCCACATGCTAACAGATATGTTCCATCATTATTTATACACAGTTTAAGGGCAGTTGTCAGTTTCTGGCGAAAGAATGTGCACAATACTGGTTAACCGCTTAGAGGACTAAGCCCGCCCAGTAAACGTGTGGCTAGGACCGCGCTGGACATGACCCCCATTGGGTTGACTGGATCGTAAAACCTCAACACAAACAAACAAACACAGTTTAAGATTTGTACATGTACTTCATCCAATGATGTACAAATTAACAGTTTTCTCAGTCACACAGCCACTTACCTGTGCAGTTAAGCAAGGCACTATTTGTGCGAAAATATTTCCATTCTGATCAATGACACAGGTCTCTGGTATCTACAAGAGGTTACAAGCGGAAGAAGGTATTGTTTTCTTCGGCTTTAAAATGAACTAGAGAAAAGTGGCTAAGAAATGTGTTTGAACAACTTCATTCTAATGTTTGTTCAGGAACCACTTGCTAGCATGTCAATCGGAATTAAAGTTTACAGAGCATCAGTCATTCTATTATTTGAACAAGTCCATTTGGTTGAATGATGATGTTTCTAAAATATGCAGACGAAAAATGGCAGCATTGGAAGTCGAATGAATCACATCACTGATGTTGTCAAAAGTTTTTCTCGAAAAAAACAACAACACACTTTTAATTTCGCCAAACTGGGTATTTGTGGTTAATCAAAACCAACCACAGATTTAACCCTTAAAGTGCTAAGCGAAATTGAAGCAGATGACATTCTAATAGTTTTGGTTCAAACAATATTTTATTTGTTCATTTTCATGCATACAAACATACATGTATATAATATCAATGTTCCAGGATCTGACGGTAAGCTATAAGCTTGTCTAATAGTTTTATTATCATATTTAAGAGAAAATAAGTCATAGCATATCATGGCAGACAATTCACACGCAATGTCAAGCCTTATTGTCACAAAAACAAAATGAAAATGATGTCTGCTGCAGTTGAAATTAGCGATTTACGGGTTAAGCAATAACTGGCTAACTGAATAACACCACATTTCAAACAGTATCTGACTAAAATGAAAATCGCCCACCGTGGGACTTGAACCCACGACCCTCAGATATCAGAGGATATATCAGTCTTAAAAGTCTGATGCTCTACCGACTGAGCTAGGCGGGCTTTCTGTAGACAGTAATGCGGTTTCGTACACACGTACAGTCAGTAGGACATTTGAAAGATTATTAAAAAAAGGATAATAAACCGACGGTTTGTTAGTCCGTATTTGGGCATTAACCCATTTATGCCTAGCGTCCTATATAAGAGACATTGGCAAACAGTGTAGACCCAGATCAGACGCCGCATTCTGCGGCGTCTGATCAGGGTCTACACTGTTTGCATTTCGGAGAGGAATTTCTATAAAACATGATACCAATGAAATCTAATCAGACACCCATTCTATTGAAAATGTACAAATCCAAAGTGTTGAGGTAGGAGTGTCCACTAGGCATACCCAAATACGGACTAACAAGCCGTTCAGTTTCATTTTTGTACTGTGAAAGAAGAAATATTGGAGCATGGTTCATGCGTATGTTGAGTTAGTTTTGAAGGCTCGCCACTGTTCGGGTGGATATGTCACTATACTATCATTTATTACGTGGATTGAGCTGAAAAGTCAGAAAACGTACCTTCGGACATGTGCGCCCAGCGAAGATTCCGATCAGCCTGCGCATTCGCGCATTCTGATCGGAATCTTCACTCGGTGCATTTCGAATAGCCAAGGATGCAAAGTTTCTTCATGCGGACAACGAAGACTCTGGTCAGACTGCGCGGATGCGGAGGCTGATTTGAGTATTCGTTTGACGCACGTAGTGTCAGAAAGTACGTTTTCGCCCGTTTCGGCTCAATTTAGCCTTTGGTTTGCTAAGCCCTAAACACTACGAGTTGCAAATCAGAATTTACCTTTTTTTACTGTTGAGCGCCAAGTAAAATGGCAACCATTATGCATTAAAATTAATGCCATCGTCAACATTCACATCAATTTTAAGGGTATTTTGAAGTGTTTTTAGCTACTTCAACCGTTGTATAATCTCTTTGGTCTAAATGCGACTTATGTGGCGTTATCTTTGTTTTGCAAAACAATGTACTTTTAACCATTTGCATGCTGGGATGTAATTCACAGACGACCAAAGAGTAATCTTTTCCGTTTTCCCCTACTTGCTTTCCAAGAAAACAGGGTTTGATTTTTCGTGTGTATCGAGTCATATGGAATTATATTTAAAAAATTTTAAAATTGTTATGATTATCCCAGAACAGCAATTGTGAATAAATAAATAAATAAATAAATAAAACACAGTCGTCATTTGATTTTGCGAAATAATATCGAAAAAGGGTTTCAGCTTGTTTATCATTTGTATTCAAAACTCATTCCAAAACCTCAAGCGTGGGGATTTGAGACAGATGGTCGACGGATAAATCGATATACATCTATAATACCGCAAACGCCATAATACACAATAAAATATGTCACATTTACCGCAAGATGACAACATCAAGATGTTGGACGCCAGATGTAAAAAAAAAAAAAAAGTAGTATATAAAAAAATGTGCTGTGCTTCATCGATTTCTACTTTCCTAGATCATGTAGATAGTCACTTTTCGCCTGGTACTTTCGTCATTATTAAAGGCTGCTTGATACCGTCACTTGGTAGATATTCCGTCATACTTTGCAATGGAGACAACTTTTGTGACTACGTGTTTACTTTCCCTTTTGGATGTGTGTGTGCGCGTTCGCATGCGTGCATGCGTGTGTACTTGTGTGTGCATGCTCGTGTTTTAATTTTGTTGTTTTCGGTTGTTTTTTTAAAGCGTATTGAGGTTCTTCCGAAAATCTGAAAATCTGAAAGCTGTTTTAAAACTGCTGATGAGTGCGTTTAATATGAACCTGAGGTCATCAGAAAATGGCTCACTTTATGTGCCGAAAGCACGGACAGCACTTTTTGATCGCTCTTTTTCGTGTTCCGCACCAAGACTATGGAACGGTCTACCTCAAACAGTGAAAACATCGGGGTCACTCTCTACCTTTAAGCAGTCTCTTAAAGCAACATTTTAACCCTTATAAAATGTCTTTAACTAAGATTTTAAATGATATACCATGTGTAAAATTATCGCTGAAACCGTTATTGTAACTGAATTGAGAACTTTTATGACCTAGCATAATTGTTTTAGATATTGGTTTTATGCGCTCGTCAAATCTTAAAGCACTTACAAAAACAGTGATAACATATAGATTTGTCTTTGATATAATTAAGTGCCATGTTTGGTTTTAAATCACCTGCACATACCTATTAGCACTTTTATTTGACTAAAACTTTATATAAGCATTCACTTCGCTGCAAGCTACTTTTATCCCATGAATTTCTTAGCTGTTAGTTAAGTTTTGTTGTATATATGTATATACATTTTAGTTAGAGGACCGCAACATAGAATAGTTATAGCTTTTTTTGTCATCCTCTTTAAACAGTGTTTAAATAAAATAAATAAATAAATGATTTGGGACACATCAAGCGAAAAAGTGTCTTCGAACATGTGCAAAATGATAAGATTCAGATCATCCTGCTCATGCGCAAGCTATAGGTCTCATCCGGGACATTTGATCTCCATACATTCTGTAGTATCCAATGATCTTGTTAGCGGACAGTGAAGGCCCTGATCAGACTGCGCGGATGCGCAGGCTGATCTGGGTTTTCACTGTCCGCATATGCCCGAAGACACGGCCCATTTAGTCATTTAGTCATGTGACAATGATACTCAATGGTATAGTATGATACTTCATGCTGCAGTATGATACTGTTTTGTCAGCTGTCAGAGCTCAGGCGGTGTTAAGAAATATGAATCAATGGGCCATGTGTTTTCAATGAAAATGTGCGTAACGTAAGAAAACGTACCTTCTCCAATGTGCACCCAGCGAAGACTCAAATGAACCTGCGCATGCGCGCAGTCTGATCAGAGTCTTTGTTGTTCGCATGGAGAAACTTTGCATCCTTGGCTATCTAAATAGCGCCTAGCGAAGATTCTGATCAGACTGCGCGAATGCGCAGTCTGATCTGAATCTTCGCTAGGCGCACGTGCGTTTTCTGACATCGCGGCTCAAGATATTTCTTCCTAATAAACAGTGATAATTTTCTCATTTTTCTCAGAAAATAAATTTCTCATTTATTGAGAATCATCGTCTCCTAAGGACATGATTCGTACGGAATATCAGTCTTTTTGTCTGGAAAAACAGAAAAGTGTTTTAAAATGTTGTCTGCTAATATTAAATTGAACATATTAAAAGTTGATTAGGTCCTGGGGCTTACTGAATCAGCCTCTCTGACTCTTTGTTTGTTATATAGCTGAGAATAAAGAGAGAAGCAAGCATCCGTCATCCTAAAAATCAATTTTACGCATTTTGCTAATTGTAACAAACCCTTCGTCTTAATCTTCGTAATGTGTAAGGATTAGGTGAGTGAAATCACGAGAAAATCTACCTTATAAAGTATGAATAGCAAAGGTTATGCAATCCTGGGCATTCACGTGCACACGAGCACACGCACGCACGCACGAACGCACGCATACTCGCACACAGATATACATAACTGAAAACATTCTAACAGCCACAAGAAATGGAGAATTTCTACGTTTCATTCCGTTCACCATAATACGACAGACAGATCTGAGCAAATAGCGTAGTTCTGTAGAATAGCATCTGATCAGGGTCTACACTGTTTGCGATTCATCAAGCAGTTATTTGGACAGATTAACGTATACATTTCTTTTAAATTGTTTTTCAAATGTTTGACAAGTATGTTCGGTTGAAAAAAAAAACAACAGCTCCGTTTAACTCTGTTTTTCTTTACTTTTCTTTTCTTTTTTATAATATAGTTTTATTAATATTTCACCAGTATAGGGTGCATGTGTTCAAAGGGCAAAAAGTGCCAAAACATGTTGAAAGACTCCTTCTTTCTTCTGGTATATTTTGTCAGTCTACGACTAATCATGAATTTGAGACAAATTTGGAAGTCAGTGAATATTGTGATCGTCAGACTTAAGCCAAATGTTATAAAGGAAGCCTATGGACGAGTAATTAGGCTCTTGGTCCCAATTAAAACAAAAAAATGAACAAATGAATATTTACATATGCCTCTCCAGCAGCAGATTCGGAATCTACTCTTTTCTCCTTAACACATAGCACTGTGGATAAAATTTTCAGCAGACGGCATTTTGAATTTTTTGTCTTATTTTTACCGAAAAAAAAAAAGGATTTTAACATTTCATGCTAATTGTCTCAAAGAGAACGGGAGTTGACATTCCATGCGAATTGTCTCCAATGAAGACGATGTGCATGAAATGTCAAATTCTGTTTTCTGGGAAAAAGAAGAAAAATATCGCCAGTTATCGTCTGCTGAATTAGTCCAGGTAGTGTTAACGGTTAATTGATTTTCTTCCGGAAAGAAATGTGAAATGTTCCAAAGACATACCTCCATTTCCATCATTGTTTCAAGTCAGTCAGAAAGAAAATAAACAGTAATTACTCTGGGAAATGAAAGAAGTTTTCTCCCAAACGACATATGAAAAAAATGTGTTGATGCTGTGCTATACTGAATACCGTACTTATAGATAGTATTTGCACCGATAGGCATGAGCAAACAGTGTAGACCAAGATCAGACGCCGCAGAGCGCGGCGTTTGATCTGGGTCTACATTGTTTGCCTATCATCCACTGGTTTTCAGATACACCGGCAAGTAGTAAAATGGATTAAGTCAAATTTTAGGACGAGTATGGTAAGTAGTTAAAGTGTGCGAATATTTAGGGAAAGTATGGTACTGGGACAAGCGCAGTGACAGAACTAATAATCAGTAGAATAACGGACCGGGTCACAGCATTTCCTATACGGTCGCATGTCCGCCCAGCGAAAACAGATCAGCCTGCGCATCTACACATTTTAAGCAGAACCTCTGCCATCTGTCTAAAGAAAGCTTGGATGTTTGGCTACCCTTAGAGCGCAAAGCAATGACTCTGACGAGCTTGCGCATTTGCACAAGCTAATTTGAATCATTGATTGGCGGACATGCGATCTTGTAGGGAATGCTGTGCCCTGGTGTAGATTATTTATCCCAGTTTGGTCATTAATGCGAGCACTAAGCCCGAATTATTATAAGTCTGAAAACATTATTGCAGATTGTCACGCTCGCATATAGTCGTATACCCATATGCTTCCAATAATTGCATTAACGCTTTGCATACGGGATAGAAATTACAGCAGAAGGCATTTTGAAACATTTTGTTTTATTTTTTTCCAAAACATAGGCTTTGGGATTTCATGGAAATTGTCTACTTCCTTTGGAGTCAACTTTCCTGAAATGCCAAAACCTATTTTCTGGAAAAAAAAAAAAAAAAGATAACAAAAATATTATCAATTTGGTCGTCTGCAGAATTTGCCCAGAGAATGGTAAAGGTTAATTTAACCCTTAAAGTACTAATCACAACTGAAGCAGACGACTTTTTATATTTAGGCTTGACATTTCATGTTATCATTTTCAGAAAAAATGAGACTTGGCATTTCAAACCTCATTTGCTCTGAATAATCATAATAATAAGAATAATAATACTAATAATTATAAAGAACAGAATATTGTCTTTCTACACTTTTGCTTAGCACTTTAAGGGTAAAGTTAATGAACTTTATTAGAATGTGCACTTTGTAATTTTCATGGCAGATTGTATTATCCAGATTAATATACAAGTACAGTCGACTCTCGTTATCTCGAAATCCAAGGGACTCTATGAAACACTTCGAGATATCCGTACTTCGACATATCAGATTTGCGGAACTAAGGAAAAAAATTAATCGAACAACCACCTTTAACAGAATGAATATGTAATTTGATTCCTAAGTTAGAGATATATTGAAAATATTGTGGAAAAGAGGAGAAATTGCTCCTAAGGAGAAATTTCTCCTCTTTTCCACAATATTTTGTTGCCTCTTGGTAGATCTTTATGTTAAAACAGGGACCAGATTTTGGCTTCAAGATAAGCGGTTATTCGAGATAAGCGAGGTCGAGATAACGAGAGTCGACTGTATTGTACGTGATTTCATTGTCTATAAATATAATTTAGGATTCTCCAGGAGAAAACGAATCTTTGTTATTCATTTTATTTGCTTGAATTCTTGTTTATTAGCTCTTCAACCTTACGGGTCACTTTGTGTGGTCCCCTAGAGAAAGGGAGAAAAGACACACAAGAGCTAGTAGATAAAAAAAGAGAGAAATAGAGGAGGTGGGGAAAAGTGAATATCCGTCAAGAAACTGAAGATTTAACATCCTCCAGCCCTCACCTGCTGCAAGTACAACAGGCCCTTACCACCAGCCTACCACCAAAATTCTTTGTTGCATGTAAACACTAACGTTACATACCTAAATCTGATAAAAATCTATAAAGGTTTCCTCGGAAATACAGAAAGGGTAACAGAACAAATTAAGAAACATCAGAGTCTCGATTTCATTGAGACTCTTCGTATGACAGCAATGAAGTTTGCAACGCTGCATACGCTCGCACCCGATCCCCCCCCCCCGCCCCCACCCCCCCCCCCCCCCCGCCCCCAGCCCACGCACACACCCACAGCATCGTTTAATCGGAACTTCCGAATACCCGCCTGAACAAATGAATATTTACATATTGTTCTGGAACATTTACTCTTTTCTAAAATGATAAGTAGACGTTGTGTGATGTGTTAGCGGACAGTGGAAGCACAGATCAGACTGCGCATTCGCACAGTCTGGTCAATGGCTTCACTGTTTGCGTATTACATTATGACCTTTTTCTCATTTTGCGTGGGGGAGAGGGGTGGGGTGGGGGTTGGGTGTGGGGACAATTATTTATTTACGATGTATCAGTGGCCACAACGAGCGCCAATACATGCAAACAGTGAGTATATAGAAGATCAACGCGGTCCAGACTTTCCACACAGATACGAACCACTACTACTACTACTTCTACTGCTACTACTACTACTACTACTTACAATAATAATAATAATAATAATAATAATAATAATAATAATTATAATGATAATAATAATAGTAATAATACATAAAACAAGTAAATAAAATAATTATTATTATAATTATCATAATAATATTTAATAATAAACATTGTAATACTATAACAATAATACATAAAACAAATTAAAGAATTTTAATTACCGATAAAGAAGCCCACCGTGGGAATCATAAAAATAAATCACCCCCCATGGTGCTCGAACCCACGACCCTCAGATATCTGAGATGAAACATGCATCAAGCTTAAAAGTCTGATGCTCTACCGACTGAGCTAGGCGGGCGGTGCCAACAGAAATGCTTGGTAGGGCAATGCATTTTTTTTTTTGTTGTCAAAATATTAATTTGTTAATTGCAGAATTTACCAAAGCACGACATCGCCTGGTTGTGACAGGCAGCTTAGCGGGAGCTCAGAGGGAGCGGCTTCACTGAAATATTCATTACGAAAACACGCCTATTCAAATATACTGAAAAATTTACCACCAAAAAATGAAAATTTTCAGATAAAAAAAACTCTGATATTTTTCATATTTCTGCTCAAAACACAGATTGTAGGTACTCGTTAGAACCGCCTCGTGGCGGTTCTAACGAGTACCCACAATCTATGTTTTGAGCAGAATTAAGAAAAATAATATATACCCCTGTAAACCCCAGTTTTACTATATAAAAGTGGGGTTTAATGGGGTCAAAATTATATAGGCGTGTTTTCGTGATGATAGCCCAGACATAATATCCTGCCAAGTCACATTGTATTGACACTAGGCCTATCAGTTCTAGAATACATGTCCCTAGCTCTACTTTTGTAATACTGAGAGCAAATGGAAAGCGCAGCTGATATTATTTTGTCTTTGTTATAACTCGGCCAGAGATCGAACCCGTTACCTCCCGCACACAAAATTTCACATTATCAACTAAATTGAGCTATTGCAACAGAAGAACAGTCACCGTTTTTGTTTTTTTTTTTTTTTTTTTTTTTTTTTTTGTTTGTTTGTTGTTGTTTTTTTTTGTTGTTGTTGTTTTTTTTGAGTTTTTTTTTTTTTTTTTTTTTTTTTTTTTTTTTTTTTTTGTGTTTGAGTTTTTGTGTCTTTTTTCAATCGCTGCAGATCTCTAGATAGCTAGATAAATAATTTCTCATTTACCCACAAAAACATACTTTTTATCAGTGAGGCGATTCCAGTGAGTACCACAGCATATGTATTTCTGGAGAAATAGAAAAGTGTCAATATGACTGATGGTTAAAAATGTCTATTCTCGAGCTATGCCGCTGGGTTCTGACAGTGTCTTTCAATGATGGAAATACCCCGATTCTGACATTCTGTGGGTAAACAAAGAAAGCCCTCACCATGTGAACCAGTGCATGACAAAACCTACAGAATAGCATGTGCGCCCAGCGAAGACTCAGATCAGCCTAGGCATCCGCCAAACCTGATCAGTCTTTACTGTCCGCTCTGTCACCGGGTATAGGTATATAACACACTTGTACTGCCTTGCGGTACAAGCCGGCTTTTATAGCGACGTGGTAGAGTGTAGGACTTTGAGTCCACCGGGTTCGATCCCCGGTTGGGGAAAATGTTATTTCCATTTTTTCACCTATTTCATTTGGCGCCCACCGTAAATAACCCACATGTGTGCATAAAACTTCTTGAGTCTCATTTCACGTGTTTCTCGGACTCCTAGAAATTCAGGGACGAATTTCAATTTGGAGGGGGAGAATGTCACCGGATGTAGGTATATAACACACTTGTACTGTCTTGCGGTAGAAACCGGCTTTTATAGCGACGTGGTAGAGTGTAGGACTTTGAGTCCAGCGGACCGGGTTCGATCCCCGGTTGGGGAAAAATGTTATTTCCATTTTTTCACCTGTTACAGCTCAGTGGGTTGCTAAGGACCCAAGCTTTCTTCATGCGGACAGCGAAGACTCTGATCAGACTGGGCGGATGCCCAGGCTGATCTGAGTCTTCGCTGGGCGCACATGCCATTTTGTAGGTTTTGTCATGCGCTGGCTCATATTATACAATCGAAGCCCTTATTCCCAAAGACATCGCTAACCAAGTTTGAAGAGTATTCAAGGGACTGGATACACTTGGTATTTTCTCCGCCATTTTACAAGGGAAACAATTTTTGTGACTTCATGCTTGCTTTACTGCAAATGTACACCAAGTCCCTTCCAAAAAGGTGGGGAGGTGGATATAGGGTGGGGCAAATTTTCTTTTTAGAGTACACCCTTTTCAGAAAAGAGGCAAAATACTTTTGACAGGCCTGCTTTCCTTTTAACCCTAGTCCTGCTGAACCCAGATATGTCCTGCCTTTGCAAACAGTGTAGATCCAGATCAGTTGGCTTCTGATCTGCACTGTTTGCCAATAAGTATGTGAATTTAATTCAACAATCTGGATCAAGTAATTTGATTGGCTTAAAACTAGAAATGGGTGTGGCGTCTTAATTTATTCAACAGGACAAGGGTTTAAGTGTATCCACATAAAAAGGGAAAATGATGAGAAACCATGAAAATAATTGGTATATCGATCCGCGTCCCAGTCAAAAATATGGTATTTTCTCTTTCTAAATTACAGTGATTTATTTAATTATGCATGATTGCCACACCGCTGGTGTTTTATGGTATAGCAGATTTGTAGCTCTCTAGTCGCCCAAGGACGGCGTAGAATATCTCATTTCCATAAATGATTAATAACATAAAATATCATAATTAGAACAGAACTTGCTACAAGCAAAACGAAAAAAAAACCTATGGCCATATCGGGCAAAAAAGGACTTAAGGGAAACCGGTACACTTTAGGGGAGTTAAAGCTGTCAAAAAGTGTTTTGCTTCACTCCTATAAATAAGGTCTACAATAAAAAGGAAACAATTCCATCACGAAAACACGCCTATTTAATTTGGACCCCCTTAAACCCCACTTCAATATAGTAAAACTGGGGTTTACAGGGGTATGCATTTTTTCCATATTTTATTTAAAAAAAAAACAACAACATAGATTGAGGTACTCATTAGAACCGCCTCGTCGAGGCGGTTCTAACGAGTACCCATGATCTATGTTTTGAGTAGAAATATGAACAATATCAGATTTTTTTTATCTGAAAATTTTCCTTGTTTGGCGGTAAAATTTCAATACTTTTGAATAGGTGGTTCCATTTTAGAGTAGACTTCCTTTTTTTCTTAGAAAAGAGGCTTGGTATGAAGTAGAGTAAACAGCAAGCGAAACAGGCTGCAGTCTTGTTACTAAATGGCAGAGAATTCACCAAGCGTAACCAGTTCCTATAACAATTTGAACATGCACAGTGTGATAAGAACCACAGGGTGGGAAAATACGTCTTTTAACAGTGAAGCCAGACTCGGGCCGGGGTGGGGGTGGGGATAACTTCCTATATATGGCATAGTACGGATGTGCGTGCCGAATAGCCCCCTTTTTCAGCGCTGCCAGGTATATGATTGGCCCCCTTTTTTTTCAACAAAAAGTATATGAATGGCCCGATTTTTCTGGATTCCTGTGTGAAAGGTCCCATTTTTCTGACATCCTGGTATATGCACATATTTTTCACTGAGAGATTTTTCAAGGCTGCTTTATCCTCTTGGTATTACATGAATTGACGGATATTTGTAATATTTGTAATAACCAGCAAAAAATGGGTACAAAAAGTCAAAGGGCAGTATATGAATAGGTCAACATTTTGGACGATCAAGTATATGAATGGGTCCGTTTTTTCGAAGGCCAGGTATATGTATGGGGTAAGTTTTGAAACACTGGCTCGCACACCCGTACCAAAATTACCCCTGTTACCCCCCCCCCCCCGCCCCCGCCACCCCTCCCCCCCCCCCCCCCACGAGCTCGGGCCTAATAATACCCGTGTATATTGGGTCCAAGAGCCAGACGAAGAATTAGATTAGCCTGTGTATTTTTTATTATTTAGCCTTCTCAACCTTGAGTTCCTGAACTAGACACTGCCATCTTTTTTAACACGTCCATTGCTGCACACAGGGATGCAAGTCATAAATCAAGACCTAGCCCCGAGGTTATACATTTTTTTTCATGCTCAACTAGGCTGAGCATGAAATTTATCCTGTTAATAAATCTCAAATTACTAATATTTGCCAACTCTTCTTGCTAAATGTAGCTGAGCATGAAAATTTCTCTGTTAATAAATATGAAAATGCCAACTATAGTTGGCATTTACCTATTTATTAGCAGAGGAATTTTCATGATCAGCTGAGTTGAGCATGAAAAAAGTTTTATAACCTCGGGACCAGAATGGCATACAGTGAAGATCAAGATGATGAGCTCTCTCATCTGGGCCTATATTGTTTCAGAAGTCTCGGTTTTTGGTCTACAGGTTAAAACAAACAAAAAAAACAAAAAAAAAAAAAAAAAAACAGAAAAAAGAATAAAATGCAAGGGAGACGCTTTCTGTGACTTCCTGTTAATTTTCTGGTACATCACGTCTTTTCTCAAAAGGGTCTACAAGGAGAGCATTTTTTTTTTTTTTCCTTTTAGAGTAGACCTCTTTTCAGAAGGGAGGCAAAACATTTTTGACTGAGTTCTCTCCCCTGAAAGTACATCAGTTTACCTTAAGGTCGAGTTCAACCTATGCAGTCTGATAATGTACTCCACGTATAATAAAACAACAGGGGATCGAATTTTAAACTAATTACTGTCGGAGATCGAATGCACTGATCGGAATATGCAAAATATGCAAACAGGTCTGGAGTTTCGCTGATCACAGATCCTTTATCCGGAGCGCTGGTGTAACACGAAGTACAAAAGCCATTACATCCTGAATTTTATTTACATTTGTTTTTCACAACCACGAAATGCAGCTGTTTTGATGAAAGAAGTTGCAAGATGCATCGTGCTGATTACATAAACTATAGTAAACAGGTGAATTTCGAGCCAAAACATTCCGAAGTAAGCATCCTTTGGAAATATTGAAATCAAAAACAGAAAACAGAAGGCACGGTTTGATAAATCTGTTCATGAGGAATTATGAAAACTGCAAGATCCCCACGCCCTTAGCAACTTAAGCCTAATTTTATTTTCACATATATTGTATGTGTCCAACAGTCCGAAAGAAACCAATCAGCTCTAAATCAAAGTACGAGGTGACGTTTAACGGCCTTCACACATCTAGGAACTTAAGTCATGAAAGTCACAGAAAGTGCCGTAACACATTTACGAACAGAGAAATCCCAGATCATCCCAGATCAACCTGCCCTTCTGAAAATGGCTTTACTCTAAAAGGAAAGAACTTGCTCGCACCCCCCCCCCCCCCACCTCCCCTGTCATAGACAGAAAAGTGCTGTTTTGATTTTATGCACTTCCAGTTAGCAACAAAGCTCAGCATTTTTTTTTATCTGTTTGTTTGTTGTTTTAGCGTTGTTCTTGTGTGTTTATTTATTTATTTATTTATTTATTTATTTTGTTCTTGTTGTTTGCTTTTCTTTCTGATGCGTTTTGGTCCCTCATTATTTGTTTTGTTTGTTTGTTCGTTTGTATGTTTGTCCGTCTATTTTTTTTTTTTTTTTTTTTTTTTTTGTTTCTTTGTCTGATGCGTTTTGGTCCCTGACAGTAATGTAACAGCTTATATAATATTGCCATAACACCATGACCAGCGTATGAAGATTTTTTTTTTTTTTTTTTTTTTTTTTTTTTTTTTTGTCGGGTGTCCCTGTTTTATTCGTGTGAAAATAAAAATACCCCCTTTGCGGAAAAAGGTGGACGATGATAAACTCAATCTACATGCACCAGAGTGAAAATTCCCTGAAAGCAAAGCGAATTGAACGACAAAATCACCACATCCAGTACAGTCGCTTTACGATGCAGTTCAGAAATAATTTCAGTATCACCCTGGAGAGGGCAAGTATAAAACCAACATAAAACGAACTTATCTGCTCGTTATATGTAATAAATGGATAATGACACTAACTGGTGAGAGGGGTATTATGGTAATGATGATGTAAACCAGATGATGTCTCTGAAATCAAAGTATTTCAAGAAGCCTAGTATGACAGATATGCGCTGAAGAATCTCTGATAAAATTTTGTTACAATATTTGCCCAGTTTTTTTTTAATGCTGGATGAATAGTAAACATTGTAGACCCTGATCAGACGCCGCAGAACGCGCCGTCTGATAAGGGTCTACACTGTTTGCTATTCGTCCAGCAATTTTAAACACGTCAACATGTAGTTAGATTGACTTATTCAAGATTAGGACAAATATGGTAAGGAGTTAAGGTGTTCGAATATTTAGGGTAAATATGATATTCATTGAATGAGTAGCATCATAGAAACAGACATTTAATCATATGCGAACAGCAATAATCCAGCCTGCGCACTAGCGCAGTTTAATCAGAGTCTGGGTTTCGCCGCTTGTTAACACTAAAACGAATCTATTGGCGAAAAATGAAGACCAGAATGTGCAGATTCGCAATTGGTTGTGGGTTTTTGCAGACTCCTAAATTCGTTTCATTACGCAAGCAAGTCTATGTTATGTGTACCACCATTTGTTCTCCATGATATATAGTAAAAACAGGGATATGTATATAGGGCTCTACATTATTAGGAGGATTTGCAGATTTTTTTTTTTTTTTTTTTTTTTTTGGTGTTTAAAACAGCTTATTACTCTCTCTCTCTCTCTCTCTCTCTCTCTCTCTCTCTCTCTCTCTCTCTCTCTCTCTCTCTCTCTCTTTCTCTCTCTTTTACTTCTAGCACCTTTTCATTACGAAAACACGCCTATTCAAATATATTGAGAATTTTACCACCAAAAAATGAAAACAAAAACAAAAACAAACTTTCAGATGAAAAATTGTGGTAGTTTTCATATTTCTGCGCAAAACAGAGATTGTGGGTACTTGTTAGAACCGCCTCAGCGAGGCGGTTCTAACGAGTACCCATATTCTGTGATTTGAGCAGAAATAAGAAAATTATTGTATACCCCTGTAAACCTCAGTTTTACTGAATAAAGTGGGGTTTCAGAGGGTCAAAACTATATAGGTGTGTTTTCGTGATGTTTACTGACTAAATTTGCCTTATGCTGAGTAACCATTTTCATCATTTCCCATATTACGAGGGCGTGTCAATAAATAATCAGCCTATCCCATTTCCGATGGACCGAGACGGTCACGATTTCCATGCTTTGTTTCAATATATGTTTTATACATGGGTACAAAATTGCACACGTATCGAGTCATTCTTTAATAAGATATTGAATGTCAAACATGGTCAGTGATGCAAAGGCATGCTTTTCATCAAATGTTGAGTACCGTGCTGTAATTCGGTACTTGTATTTAAAAGGTAAAACAGGCAAGGAAATACACGGCGAGTTAGCCGATGTTTATGGGTCTTCTGAACGTCTTTAGAAGATGAAGCCAGGTCTGGACGCCCACTGGATGCCACAGACAAAGAAATGTGTAAGAATGTTCGGGTATACTCTGATAGGCGAATTCAGGTGGAAGAAATAGCGCAGACATTAGGCATTTCACATGGTAGCGTTTCAACAATCTTACATGATCGTTTAGGTATGCGCAAGCTAACAGGCCGTTGGGTTCCCAAATCCCTTAGCGATGAGCAAATGGCAACCACAGCATCAGTATGCAGCGCCTTGTTGAAGCGTTTAAGGTCAAAAGGTGATTTTCTTTTGCGTCTGGTGACTGTATATGAGACTTGGGTTCATTATTATGAGCCAGAGAATAAAGCTCAGAGTCGTCAGTGGGTAGGGCCTGGGTCCCCGAGGCCAAAGAAGTTCAAGACGCAACCATCTGCTGGCAAGGTGATGGCTACAGTATTTTGGGACGCAAAAGGCGATATTATGTTGGACTGTTTACCCAAGAGAAGTGCAATAACTGGAGTGTACTATGCAAACTTGTTAGACCAGCTGAGAACCGCCATCCGTGAAAAACGCCGAGGTAAACTCTCTAAATGTGTTTTGCTGCAATAGGACAACGCGAGAGTCCACACTTGCAAAGTTGCAATGGATGCTGTAGAGCGAAACGGGTATGAATTCATACCACATCCTGCCTATTCGCCTGACCTAGCTCCTAGCGAATTCTTCCTATATTCCCAAACTTGAAAAAGGATATCCGTGGACTTCATTTCCGGTCTGATGAAGAAGTCGTGACGGCAGCTGAGGAGTGGGTCAATGGAAAGGACCCTGACTTTTTCAGTTCTGGGCTGATGGCACTTGAACACCGTTGGTCTAAGTGCATCACACTAGAGGGCAATTACATCGAAAAAGAAGAGGTGGATCTCAACCGGAAATAAGGTAGGCTGGTTACTTATTGACTCACCCTCGTATATGGCGACAATGCCGTGGCGTACTAAGCTTAAGTAAGGTATCGGGATAAATATTTTTCACATGATATTTTCTTCACAAAAACATATGGTGTGGGTAGTCATTAAAGCGCCTCTGCACAACATATATTTTTGTGGAGAAATGAGGAAAATGTCAACATTTTTGTTATAAAACTGAATTATCTATACTAGAGCTATGGGCAAGATGTACACGGTTTACATAGTAGTGTTAACGTAATACGTTTTCGTGAAGTAGCTCAATTCCTACCGGGTCCCAGCAAATAACAGCTGATAACCAGCGAAGGCATTTGGGCCAACGGTTGACAAAAAAGCCCTTAGGGCATCTAGGAACAGCGGAGTCCCAGACCAGTTTGCGCAGCCATTCGTCGGGTCAAGATCTTCGCTATTAGTCCTATATCTTCAGCAAGGTCCCTATATTGTGTAGGCGAACAGTGAAGATCCTGACCAGACAGCGCGGATGCCCAGGCTGGTCTGGGTCTTCGCTGTTCGCATATGTTCTAAGATCTCTTTTCCCATCCGCCGGTCCATTTTCTTTTATTTTCTTAGAAAATAATGGGTTTTGATGTTTCCTGCAAATTGTCCCCAGAAAGGGTAGTGGTTAAAATTCTTTTTCCCGGGATTACCCGCACATGCAAAAAGAAACGTCTTCTGATGCTGCATCATTCTGAAAAATACAATGATAGTCTGCATCCTATAATTAAACAATTCATGCGCCCAAGTGCCGATTCTTCAGGATTCGTATGGCTGTAAATTATCGGTAAAAAAAAACAGCGCAATTTCTCAAAATTGAGTTTGATCTTTAGACCTGCTCCGCAAACAGGATTATTGAGATGCCATTTGTCATGGAAACGGAATTTGTCAGAACAGCAAGGTTATTGGTTCTGGCTTTGACAGCCGCCTTTGTTTAGAGGAAATGTCTCGTCAATATCAGTCGAAGGCTCATGTGTTATCCAGCCGAGCTCGTAATTAGATCATGGTGCTTTGGTTAACTCAGTCCGACTTTTAACTCATTTATGCCTAGCACGCGCCTGAAAAAAGGACATATGCAAACAGTGTAGACACAGATCAGCTCGTACATCACGAAAACATACCTATATAATTTTGACCCCCCCCCCCCTCCTTAAACCCTACTTTTATATAGTAAAACTGGGGTTTACAGGGGTATAAATTATTTATTTCTGCTCAAAAACAGAGATTGTGTATACTCGTTAGAACCGCCTCAGTTTTTGGTGGTGAAATTTTCAATATATTTGAATCGGCGTGTTTTCGTAACTCAGTCTGCCTTTTAACGCATAAATGCCTAGTGCCTCAAAAGGGACATTTGCACACAGCGTAGACCCAGATCAGCTCTTAATTACGAGACCATGTTGCTTTGGTTAACTCTTTCCGACTTTTGATTTGTGCCCAGCGCCTCGGTGGCTCAGTTGGATGCGCGCCCGACTGGTGATCAGGAGATTGCGGGTTCGACCCCTGCCGGGTCGGCAATATTCTTTCGTGTAGATTGATCATGAAATATTTTCTACATGTACGGTCATTCTCTCCCTTCCGTTGATTCAAGAAGGGCAGATGTCAGTTTCTGGCGAAAGAATGTGCACAATACTGGTTAACCGCTTAGAGGACTAAGCCTGCCAAGTAAAAGTGTGATTAGGTAAACTGACCGCGCTCGACATGACCCATAGGGTTGATTGGGCTGTAAACCAACACAAACACAAACCAGCGCCTCTAAAAGGGGCATTTGCAATCAGTGTAGACCCAGATCAGCTCGTAATAAGATTATGGTGTTTTGGTTAACTCAGTCCAACATTTAACTAATTCGTGCCCAGCGCCTCTAAAAGGGGTATTTGCAAACAGAGTAGACCCAGAGCAGCACGTAATAAGATCATGGCGTTTTGCTTAACTCAGTTCGACGTTTATCTAATTTGTGCCCAGTGCCTCTAAAAGGGCTATTTGCAAACAATGTAGACCCAGATCAGCTCGTGATAAGATCGTGGTGTTTTGCTTAACTCAGTCCGACGTTTATCTAATTTGTGCCCAGTGCCTCTAAAAGGGGTATTTGCAAAGAGTGTAGACCCAGATCAGCTCGTAATAAGATCGTGGTGTTTTGGTTAACTCAGTCCGACGTTTAACTCATTTGTGTCCAGTGCCTCTAAAAGGGGTATTGGTAAACAGTGTAGACCCAGATCAGCTCGTAATAAAATCATGGTGTTTTTCTTAACTCAGTCCGACGTTTATCTAATTTGTGCCCAGTGTCTCAAAAAGGGGTATTTGCAAACAGTGTAGACCCAGATCAGCTCGTACTTAGATTTTGGTGCTTTGCAAAACTCCGACTCCGACTTTTGACTCATTAATGCCTGGCGCCCACCCACAAAACGGACATTTTACAAACAGTGTAGACAAAGATCAAGTAATGATATCACGGTGCTTTGGTAAACTCAATCCGACTTATAACGCATTTATGCCTAGCGCGCCTCAAAATGGGATCTTTGCAAACAGTGTAGACCCAGATCAGATGCCGCTCGGCGGCATCTGATCTGGGTCTATACTGTTTGCAATGAAATTAAGTGGAACCTCCACGAACCTCCTCTCCGCTTAGATCATGGTACTTTGGTAAAGTCAGTCCGACTTATAAAGCATTTATGCCTAGCGCGCCTCAAAATGGGATCTTTGCAAACAGTGTAGATCCAGATCAGATGCCGCTCAGCGGCATCTGTTCTGGGTCTTTTCTGTTTGCAATGAAATTAAGTGGAACCTCCACGAACCTCCTCTCCGCTTAGATCATGGTGCTTTGGTAAAGTCAGTCCGACTTATAAAGCATTTATGCCTAGCGCGCCTCAAAATGGGATCTTTGCAAACAGTGTAGACCCAGATCAGATGCCGCTCATCTGATCTGGGTCTATACTGTTTGCAATGAAATTAAGTGGAACCTCCACGAACCTCCTCTCCGTAACAGACACTGCCCTATAATAGCCAGTTTACCTATTTCCAAAATGCTATTTTTCTATAATCGAGTTAGACTGGTTCCAGTCTCCACCGACTAAATATTTTTTTCTTATAATCCTGGTTGATAATCTACTAAAATAAAATCAAAATAATATCGTGACTACGAAGACTGGTCACTAGAGTCTCTAGTGACCAGCCTTTATAGTCATTATATTATTTTGTTTGGTTTTATTTTAGTTGATTATCAAACAGGATTGTAAGAAAAAATATTTAGTCACTGGAGACTGGAGCCAGTCTATAATCGATTCACAACGTGAGAAACAAATCTTCCGCCATATGCGTCCAACGAATGTTAAAATCAGCCTGTGCATCCATGCAGAGTCTTCGTTGTCCGCATACAGGAACTTTGCATCATTGGCTGATCCAAAAATGCGCCCAGTGAAGATTCTGATCAGACTGTGCGAATGCGCATGCTGATCTGAATCTTCGCTAGGCGCACATGTCCGCAGGTACGTTTTCTGACGTTGCGGCTCATATATTTAACCTCTCAACAACAGCCAATTTTGTGCCTAATCTAAGCTGGCTGTTGTCGGGAGGGTGTACTGACAGAAATTCTCTCACACAATCAGTTAGGTCAATATCTATATGGCCCTCTTTCATTAGATAAAAGACCCTTCTAACATACATAACTTCCTGTTTGCTTTCCTATATACATGTACCTGTCCCCTACTGTAAAAGGGTCTATACTAAAAGAAACTATAATTTGCTCCCAAGGGAAGCAAATTATTTTCTTTTGGAGTAGCCCCATTCCAGAAGGGATGCAAAAATAACCTTGAAAGGATTGCCTCCCTTGAAAGTGTACCTTATCAAATGATAAAGATCTTCATATCCTCCAGTAAAATCATGTCTAAACTGGCTCCAGTCTCAAGTGACTATTTTTTTTTCTTATAATCCTGTTTTATATTCCACTAAAATAAAACCAAAATGATATCATGACTATAGAGGCTGGTCACTGGTGACCAGCCTCTATAGTCATGATATTATATTGGTTTAAATTCAGTGGGTTATCAAATAGACTTATAAGGAAAATAATAGTCATTGGAGACTGGATCCAAAGGAAAGAATTTACTCTTAGGGAGAGCAAATACTTTCTTTAGGGAGACTGGATACATTTGGTAGATTTCCCGCAATTTTTATTTATTTTTTTTTTTTTTTTTTTTTTATTTAATTTTTTTTTTTTTTTTGAAAGGGAGACAACTTTTGTGACCTCCTCTTTGCTTTCCTGCACACCAATCCCCTTCTGAAAGGCATCTACTCTTAAAGGAAAGATGTTGCTCCCTTGGGAGCAACATCTTTCCTTTTAGAGTAGACTCCTTTTCAGAAGGGAATTAAAACAATTGTGACCGAGTTGTCTCCCTTGAAGGTGTGCCCATTCCCCTAAATGAGAGAGATCTTCAGGTGTTCCTGTTTTCTCCAGTAACAATAATATGTCTTATCTTGCATCTTCACATAGACGAAAGTAGGGAAATCCAATTATTTCGCGTTTCTTCTTAGAATGCAACTAAAGGAGTGTCTGTCAAGTTCAGACAAGCTCAGAGCGTGTTAAGAATAATTACTTTCTCGTCTTAACAAAACTTTATTTCCCTAAAGACACTGGGTAATTGTCAATACTTTTGGTTCAGTAATTCCTAAGCTCCCTATAATGCACCGGCGACATTCTTTGACAGGAAAACTGTCACCAGATGCAATTAGATGGGTCTCATACTAGACCGAATTCGAGATTAACTCTTAAAGCGCCAATCACAACTGCAGAAGTACGCATTATTTTGAGCGTCAACGTGAGAAAACGTACCTACGAACATGAGCGCCCAGCGGAATTCAGCATTCGCGCAATCTGATCAGAATCTTCACTGTGTGCATTTTGGGTAGCCAGGGATGCAAAGTTTCTTCATGAAGTTTTCAAAGTTTCGAAGACTCCGAGTAGACTGCGTGAATTGCGCAGGCTGGTTTGATTTATCGTTAGACGTACATGTCAGAAGGTACGTTTTCTCACGTTACGGTTCTTTTAATTATTTTTCAGAGAAACAGGTTTGACATTTCATGTGAATCGTCTGCAGACGATTCACATGAAATATCAAGCCTTATTTTCTCTGAAAAAAAAAAATACAATAATGATAAAATAGATTATCGCCTGCTACAATTTTGCTTGGTCCTTGAAAGATTAATTTCTTGGTCCTTTTTCCAACACAAACATAGATTTTTGCAAACGCTCTTAGACTTATTTCCGAAATCTTGAGCTATCTCTTACTTTATTTAATCAGATAATCTGTGATCTTATCAAAAAGATCCGCACTAAGAACAAATCCGGCAAAAGCCAAAGATTGTCTGTAATACAACTATTTATAAAAAAAAAAATATCACAGTGCATACTTTGGCAGCCTTGTGTGAAAACGAATAATTTTATCATTATCAGCAAATTTCCGCGTTATTCTCGTGGCGCCATATCTGCGCCGCGCCATGGAAAAACGTGGCATTTTGGCAATTATGCGGATAGCGAAGGCCCAGATCAGCCTGCGCATCCGCGCAGTCTGATCAGGGCCTTCACTGTCCGCTAACAGAATCATTGGATACTATAGAATGTATGAATGGAGAAGAAAGGCCAAGATGATAATTTGCGCATGCGCTGAATGAACTGAATCTGCGAATTTTGCGCAAGCTTGAAGGTACATTTTTACTTGGCGCGGCCTATCTATTCAAATTGTTTTAAGAATATTGACTGTAATTTTCGGCATAAGAATGTTGGCAGGTTCCTTAACTTTGATTTCAAGGATGTTAAAATAGTGTAAAATTACATCAGTTATTCTTACAGTGCATTTCCAAGGTGAAAAATACAAAATGAAGTTATTCAGTAAAGGTCACGACCATGAAACACAGCCTTCACGGGGCACCGAACGATGAAGAAATGAGGAACAAATATTTATTCTTATAATCCAGTTTGATAATCCACTAAGGTAAAACCAAAATAATATCATGACTATAAAAGCTGGTCACTAGTGACCAGCCTTTATAGTCATGATATTATTTTGGTATTATTTTAGTGGCTTATCAAACAGAATTATAAGAATAAATATTTAGTCACTGGAGACTGGAGCCAGTCTACTGGTGACCAGCCTTTGTAGTCATGATATAATTTTAGTATTGTTTTAGTGGATTATCAAACAGGATTAGAAGAATAAATATTTAGTCACTGGAGACTGGAGCCAGTCTACTGGTGACCAGCCTTTGTAGTCATGATATTATTTTAGTATTGTTTTAGTGGATTATCAAACAGGATTAGAAGAATAAATACCTAGTCACGAAAGACTGGAGCCAGTCTAAGGAACAAACAATGCAAGACAACACGACACAGTTTCAATTTATAACCATACACATACAAAGAAGAACTGCAACAGAAGAATTGCTTTGGAACGGTCAACAGAAATAACTACCGTATTCGACCTAATTACCGCACATACCCCTATAAGCACACGGTCAAAGACTTTCGTAGTCTTCAGATTTCAGTCCGTGTAGTTTTTGTCTACGTCTTTATAAAGGCATGTGTTGTTGGAACCCATTTGAATTGCATCAAATGAGTACCAACAACATACGTTTTATTAAAGAAAATCAGAAAAAAACAACAACAACATCGTATAAACACCATTAAATGGACCATTGGCTGATCTTTCTTTATAAAGCGTACTTTTAGTAGGTGGATACATATTTTACTACAAGTTTCCCCTGGCCAGTAATTTTGAAAAAGCCTGAGTGCAAGTGCGGTAATTAGGTCAAATACGGTATTGCGAGTGATGAGATGGGCCTTAAATTAGTTTTGTTGTTGTTGTTGTTTGTTTGTTTATTTGTCGTTTTGTTGTTGTTGATGTTGTTGTTGTTGTTGTTGATGTTGTTGTTTTCAGTTTTAAAAGCCAGATTGATGATGTTGGTGATCAAGCCCGAGTTCCTACGTCCACCTAAGTTGCAAATTTATTGGCCAAATCTGGAGAATACTGTTGATAGGAACTTGTATTAAATGTAATACAATACTTAGCTCCTAGTTATTTAAGGGGACTTGACAAAGACTTGGTAGATTTTCAGCAATTTGTTACAAGGGACACAACTTTTATAACTTCCTGTTTTGCTTTTCTGTACATCAAGCCCCAAAGGAGCAAATTCCCTCCTTTAAGAGTAGATCCCTTTTCATGCCAAAGATGGTTCGGACACTACACTACACTTATGAGCAGTGATAATCTGTGTGACGGGCCGTAAAACGTCTCCCTCTACTTTACTGTAGTATAGTTTATATTTTCTGGTCATTTACGTTGTCCCCATCTCGGGAGAGTTGAATAGTCATTACGAAAACACGCATATTCAAATATATTGAAAATTTTACAACCAAAAAAAAAGAAAATTTTCAGATAAAAAAATCTGATAATTTTCATATTTCTTCTCAAAACAAAGATTGTGGTACTTGTTAGAACCGCCTCGGCGAGGCGGTTCTAACGAGTACCCACTATCTATGTTTTTCTAGCAAAATAAGGAAAATAATGTATACCCTGTAAACCCCAGTTTTACTATATAAAAGTGAGGGTTAAAGGGGTCAAAATTATATATGCCTGTTTTCGTGATATATATGAAGGTAAGTGGAAGAAATTAGCCAGTCTGGCCAAAAAAAAAAAAAAAAAAAAAGATACATAAGTTGTTTTCAGTTTACCAGTGTGTTAGTTGCTCCTTTTAAAAATATTTAACTGTATTTTTGGGATTCGAGATACTTGATTTATTTATGTTAGGATATTCGAATATTTTTTAATTCTAATGAGAGATAGCTGCAGTACTTCTATTATCTCCCTTGACAGGTTAAGTCCAAGGTAGATCAAATATTAACCAGGTCCTTCTAATTGGAATCCTCTGCTTTTATATCAGTGAAAATTAACGAAATCTTATCTTTACATTTCTCCATACCCACATGAAAGATTTATTAATATTATATATTGATGGCAAGTTATTCACCTGTTAAGAAATGATTCTTTAACATGAGACGTGAACACTCGTATTGTATCACAAACAAACGTATATGAATGCATATGTACTCTACCTATTTCGCTAACAAACATATCTACAGAAATCGAGATATTTCATAAATAGAATTCGCAGACATCATGGTTATTTACAATCTGATATAATTTACAAATGGGCCATTTTTATATGCTGCCTGGTTGACTAACTGACGACGTTTTCAAAAGATGCATGTCAGTAAGTCAAGGTTTTAACAGCTATGAGCCGCAACGTCAGAAAACGTACCATCGCACATGTGCTCCCAGCGAAGATTCAGATCAGACTGCGCATGCGCAGTCTGATCAGAACCTTCACTGGGCGCATTTTGGATAGCAAAGGATGCGAAGTTTCTTCATGCGAACAACGAAGACTCTGGTCAGACTATGAGTCTTCAATGGGACTATATGTCATGTGGTACGTTTTTTTTTACGTTGCGGTTCATAATTGTGTTCGTTGGGGTAGACAAGACGGTAATTGCAATGACAGGCAGATAGCCAGAATCTTATAATGCACGTGTAACAAGAACAAGATTCTTCGCATATCCAATACTTCCCAGTAACATGGATGTTATTATCATTATACAAGCCTCATTGGCATAGTTATCGTATTTTCTCCAAAATACAACACGTTTTACCACAATAATCGTACTTACCAAAAATAGAACACATTATTAAAATAATTATCGTATTTACTCCAAAATCACAACACGATAAAACTTCTAAGTATATACCATTGGAATCGGCTGGAGAGCTGTAAGGTTTCGATGATTGAATTTTAACCCATTTATGCCTAGCATCCCATAAAAAGGACAATGGCAAACTGTGTAGACCCAGAACGCGGCGTCTGGTCAGGGTCTACGTTGTTTGCATTACACCCAGAAACTTCTATAAAACATACTTATCATAAATACTAGCCAGACATCCTCTATTTGGAAACGGACCGGTCCAAATAGTTATGGTAGAAGAGTCCACTCGGCATAAATGGGTTAAAGATTAGGCACAATAAATGGGTTAAAGATTAGGCACAATTTTGTGTCCCGTGTCAGCCAAATAAAGTTTTTGGACAGAATACCTCTTGAGTCAGCGGATGATATCTAACAGGCTTATTAGGCAATCTGTCCAGACTATTTCCACTCAGCGATCACATTTTGGCCGGTGACTTACCGAAATCATCTGAATTAGGGATATTCCAGCAAAATGGTTGGCAGGAGGAATTGACTATCTTTTTTTTTTTTTTTTTTTTTTGTTTGTTTGTTTGTTTGTTCTCGTGGTTGCAAGTGAAAATCTGTTTTAGTGTAGTGTGTTGAGATTGAAGAAAGTGTTGAGGCTGGTTTGGTCCCGGAGACAATCAACACGTAGGGTCTTCCTAAGGATGCCGTGACCAACAGCAGAGATGTGAAATTGCATTCGATCGAATCCCCAAACAGCAAATGTGTTGCTACCAGTACCTTTACATGAAATCAGTCGGATCCTCCATGTCAAAGCTGGGAGCAGCACAGTTTTGTGTGTGTGTGTGTGTGTGTGTGTGTGTGTGTGTGTGTGTGTGTGTGTGTGTGTGTGTGTGTGTGTGTGTGTGTGTGTGTGTGCGGGGATGGGGGGCGTGGTGGTTATAAAACTACTTAGCTGACTTTCCATCTTCTAGATACCATAATCTTAGTACCTTTCTACTAGAAACTGTTGTTAACTTTCTACTCTTTTATTAAAGGAGAGTAATATCTGCATTTTTGTATAACTGGCGAGCGCGTATTTCGTTAAGTCTTGTTCTGCAATGCTACGCATATTTTTAATTTTTTGCTTTATTCCAGAAAAAAAAACGATAACATAACATAATATAACATAAATTAACATAACATAACATAAATTTATTTCGCATTAATCCTGGTCCTATATATTGAACCCGGATATACCCTACCTCTGCAAACAGTGTTGCTCCAGATCAGTTGGCTTCTGAAGAAGCCAAGTGATCTGGATCTGCACTGTTTGTCATTCAGTATGTGAATTTATATCAACAATCTGGATCAAATAATCTGATTGGCTGAAAATTTAGAAATGGGCTTGACATCTTTATTTATTTAGCATGACAAGGGTTAAACATAATTCATATGAATATATAGCCATCCGCAAAAAAAAAAAAAAAAAAAAAAAAACACACAAAAAAACAAAAAAAAAAAAAAAACAAGCAAGGTGTTCTATGTACCTTCGCGTGTGTCACTTATTTCGTGGATGTCACACAATGAACTTACAAACAAACTAAAACGACGACCCTTCCGTTACGACACCCCGCTGTCAGTCGCGTCATACACTGTTGTCAGCCAAAATTACACGATAACATTATTATAGAGTGTGTGTTGGGTACCGTGCGACGGGTCAAACATTAATACAATTACTTCACGCATCATTCACCTTCCATGCATTCCTTTTGTTGCTGTTGTTGGAGAGTTGGTTTGACGAGCATTATAATTTAATCAATAAAATTATATTTGATGCGCAACACGAAAATAAGGCCTTATGCCATATATAGGCAATAAGATCTAGCTCAGCCTGTGCCTTTCGCGCGATCAGACACGGCCTTCGTTTCACCGATTAGACTATCACCGGATACTGTAGAATATATCATCCTAAACACGACCCTAATTAGACCGCGCGGATGCACGGGCTTATCTGAGCATTCGCAGTTCGCATACAAGCCAGCGCACGACAAAGCCTACAAATAAGACTTGTGCGACCAGCGAAGACTCAGATCAGCCTGCGCATCCGCGCAGGCTGATCAGAGTCTTCGCTGATCGCACGTGCCTTCTACAACCTCCGGGATAAACGAGAATCCTTGCCTTACTGGGTGGATGTACAGGCTGATATCATTACGAAAACACGCCTATTCAAATATATTGAAAATTTTACAATCAAGGAAGGAAAATTGTCAGGTAAAAAATTATGATATTTTTCATATTTCTGTTCAGAACCTAGATTGTGGGTACTCGTTAGAACCGCCTCACCGAGGCGGTTCTAACGAGTACCCACAATCTAGGTTTTTGAGCAGAAATAAGAAAAATAATGTACCCCTGTAAACCCCAGTTTTACTATATAAAAAGTGGGGGTCAAAATGATATAGGCATGTTTTCGTGATGAGTCTTTGCTGGTCACACAGGTCTTATAGTAGATTTTATCGTGTGCTGGCTCATAGGGTATAAGGACCCTTTTCTTACGTTGTGCATAGTTTTGTCTTTGATGTTGCACTTAACAAAAATTGAAAACTACAGAAACAAAGCAATGGCTTCACATATGGCATAGCGTGCGTGAAATGGTTTAAGACCCTTAGTCTTAAACTGTATTAGTGACCTTTCGAAATTGTTCTTTATTTACGCCGGGCTGGAGCCCGGCGTATCTGGTTTGAGGTTGTTTTTGTAAAATGTGTATGCATTTGAAGAACATCGGTTTTCTTCCAGTTTTATGGGGTTCTTAGTGGGGTTATATAACTATTCACCCTCCACTTTTTTATTATTATTATGATTATTATTATTCAAAGTCACACTTTTGTGGGTTTGCTCCCCCACCCCCCTACCCACCACCGCGCCCCCAACTTCCATGAAGTTGGACGGCCATATTGCATTTGAGTCGTTCGTCCGTCAATCCCTTCGTTCCTTTGTCATTTGCCGTCCATCCGTTCGTTCGTTCGTTCGTTCGTCATGTTTATCTTGTCAGCAAGATATCTAAAAAAATTGAGCTAGAGCCTGGAAATTTGGTATGCTGATTATGGCATATAGTTTGGGACATGGTATTTTTTTTTACTAACACACATTTAATAGTTACATATTCTTTCAATGCCTGTCCTCATTCAAACATTGTTCGGGTTATACATCTTGCTGTAAGTGAGTTCCAGCCAGGGTATTGTTTTTTTTTTTTTTTTTTTTTTTTTTTTTTTTTTTTTGTTTGTTTGTTTGTTTGTTTTTTATTTTTTTTATTTTTTTTTTTTTTTTTTTTTTTTTTTTTTTTTGTTTGTTTTCGTCCTCTGCCGGATTGGTGGGGTTCCGCGTAAACGAGATCCAAAATCAGACCTCATTTCACCTTAGACAGCGGCTGAAAATGTGCGGTATTATTTCAGATCTCGAATTACGCACAAAAAGATATGCATGTGGGCAGTCACAAAAAGGATAAAACCTAGGTCTCCATTTTATTTGTTAAAATGAGAACAGTCTGTGTCTTTCCGAACGTCTAGCATTCGAGGGTCTAGTTATGTTCACAAACCACAAAACAGAAATTGGTTTCCTCCCCTGATATGGATTTCGCGGTACCGCGAAATCATGCCATATCAGGGGAGGAAACCAATTTCTGTTTTGTTTAGAAATTTTGCCCACATATGCGTACATACAGAGACATGTAAGACAAAACAAAACAAAATTAAGGAACGAAATCCAAATGGCAGAGTATTAACAGACAAAAAATGATTTTAAGAATGTAACCAAGAAGATTTATTTATGTATCATACATAAGTCTATTTTGATAAGACATAATATTTACATACTGTACAAAGAGAAAGGTTTGATACATTTGTACATGATCAATTAACAATCATAATGTTTCCTTCATGAGGCCCAATAGCCAGACGGCCTGGTGCACGTTCCTTTAACTCAAGTGCCCATCGAAAGCAACTGATTGAGGCAGACCAGAGCTTACTATTGCCTGCCTATACCTTCTAGAACAACCTCATCAACTGGATTCGATGCACACAATAAATAAATACAAGGGACCTAAAGTAGTGAACTTGGCGCAGGAGACCATCTTGTATGCTACGTCGCTACTTTTCACTACTCGGCTTCTATAAAATATCTTGCAATCAGTTCAAACTACATCCCGGACATCGGTTTATGCCAATGAAACCCTGTTCAGTCTGCGAGCAATCATCGCAGACTAACCTGAGATTTCTCCGCTCGCGTGCAGAGTGCAGAGCGTTTAGCATTTTTTTTTTTTTTTTTTTTTTTCAATTTTTCAGTTTTGCTTGAAGCGCTCAACCATTGATGACTATAACTGTTAAATAACAAAATCTGTTCAATTCTGTTTGAATTAATATGCAGTGCTCAACACCAGAAAGGAGACTGATGTCACATAGGAACAGCGAATATACAGATCAGCCTGTGCATTCGCGTAGACTAAGCAGGGCCTTCTCTGTTTATCGATATATAAAACTGTAGCCAATGATACCGTAAGCTGGCAATGAAGGCTCAGATCAGACTGTGCATTTGCGCAGTTTGATTTAGGCCTTTGTTTGCCCGCATATTTAATAAGGGCCAGTTTCTCCAGTTGTTCTTCCTTTTATTTGTGACGTCTTCATTGAACATTTATAAATGTTTAACCCTTACCACTCTCTGGGCTAATTCAGCAGACAACAAATTAATATTTTTCTTACTTTTCCCCGAAAACAGGATTTGACATTTCATGCAAATTGTCTGAAATATCAAACCTGTTTTCGGGGGAAAATAAGAAGAAAAAAGTATTTCAATATGTCGTCTGCTGAAAATTTTACGCAGAGTGCTAAGCGTTAAGCAGGAGTTTCTCAGCTGTCTTGATTCAGGGGAAATGCATAATTGATGAAGCATTTTACATCTGGTCCATTAGCTTTACTCAAAGCCCGTTCCATCTTTATACTTTTTTACAAAGGACAAAAGAAAATACATGTACCGTGTTCAACATGCTCTAATGCTGAGCATGCTGGGTACAATTTTCAGCAGACAACATTTTGAAATACTTTGGCATTTCATGCAAATTGTCTACTTAGGGGACAAAACCTTTTTTCCTGGGAAAAAATAAAAAAAATATCATGGATTTGTCATCTGCTGAATCTGCCCAGAGAGTTGGAAAATTGAACGTTATTTTCTTTCTTGAGATTGTAAGGGCTACAAGTCGTAGTCTGCACTGATTGTAGTGATTATAACAGTGTGTCAGTGTATGGTAACAGAGTGTCTAGTTATTATCCCAAACCTCAGCACTATCTCCCACAACACCTATAGAAAGAGCTGTATGAAAGATGACTACATAGTAGCACCCCACGCCCCTCCCCCCACCCACTACACCTAACCAATTTACCTAACCACCATTTTCCTGGGCAGGCATAGTCCTCGGAGCGGTTTAATAACCAGTATTTGTGAACATTTTTTCACAAGAAATTGACATCTGCCCTTCTTGAATCAGTAGAAGTGAGAGAATGACTGTAGAAAATATTTCATGACCAATCTCCATGTAAGAATGTTGCCGGACCCGACGGGATCGAACCCGCGACCTCCTGATCACCAGGCGGACGCGCATCCAATTGAGCCATCGAGGCCGGCTTCGCTTCATGAACTCCGGGTGAAGAAGTAACAATTAAAATCTTTTCTAATGTTCCCGAACATGTGGCTTGATAGTTAATTCAAAATCATTTCCAAAACTGAAGTTGTATTTTAAAAACAAAAACAAAACGATAATCCATTTGTCGTCTGCTTATTTCCCCAAGTGAAAGATAACAGACTTGTCTCCGTTACTCCCATTATATTTTGGGCCACGCCAAGAGAAAAGATGTCTTCGGTCATATGCGTACAGCGTAGGCCCAGATCAGCCTGCGCAACTGCGCAGGCTGATCTGGGCCTTCGCTGTCCGCTTACAGAATCACTGGATACTGAAGATTACCAATGGAGAGCAAGGACACTGATGTGTGTCGGTACTAGCGTGCAGGGTTATCAGAATATCTTTGAAAGAAGGTGCATTTTAGCTTGGCGACACCCATTCGTTAATAATGAAGAATATTTCTAGAAGAAATTAGTTTCCTTTCTTCTCGGGAGTTGATGCCAGCAGGAGATGTTTCCATTAGACATGCTTAGAACGTGCTAAGAATAATTGTTTCGCAGTTAAGCCAGGGAAATTGCCAATGTTTTTGCTCTAGTAATATCCAAGTTCTCTTATTTTGCACTGCTCTAGTGACAAAGCTGACTGGAAAACGACAGGGATCACAGTTAGGTTTTTTTTCTGATTTCGTTTAAAGAATATTGATTGCAGAATTGCACGAAATTGACTTGTCTTGAATTTGTAGTTAACTGGAAAAATTCAACTGGGCACACAACGTAGACATAACGTCCTTTCACGCAGAAACTACGTTATTTCGACGTTGTGTGCCTGCTTGGATAAAAGTTTGAGCTATTGGATGGTTCAAGGCCCCAGTCATTAATGACTTGTACGAGTATTATTATGTAGCGTATGTGGCTGGGGAGAGGTTCACTGTTCAGGTATGCGAAAAAACAAACAAAAACAACAACAACACAAAAAAACATTGTGTGTGATACGTGCGGCTTATTTTGTTAGACCCCTTTTTCGTTTTGAAGTGACGGTGAGATAAGAACAGATTCCTTACATACGCATATTGTTTTTAAAACCATAGAATTATCCAACGAGCTGTTCTAGTAACTGGCGGCATGACAGGGATAAACTTACAGCTGCCAGTAATAATAGAGTATGGTTCGAAGAACACAATACAAATAAGAGCAAAGCACTGAGAGTGCTGATGGGGCGGTTCCCTAAAGTTCTATTGGCATCTTGAAAAGATGGGCTGAACACTTTGATGGTGTCCTTAATCGGCCATCATCTATCAATGATGAAGCTATCAACAGACTACCACAGGTGGAATGTAAACACAAGTTATTTCACATTATGTGGAGAAAAGAAGCCATCCCTCAAGAATTCAAGGATGCAACAATTATCCACCTATTCAAAAGGAAAGGGAATCCTCAAGTCTGTGACAATCATCGAGGCATCTCTTTATTGTCAGTTGCTGGGAAGATTCTTGCTAGGGTCCTACTGAACCGATTGAATGAACACCTGGAATGGTCAGGGCTTCTGCTAGAAAGCCAGTGTGGATTCAGGAAAAACAGAGGAACAATAGACATGATCTTCACAGCTGCCGACCTTACCAAAGCATTTGACACAGTCAGTCGTGAGGAACTTTGGAAAATTATGGCAAAGTTTGGTTGTCCTGCCAAATTCATAGCAATGGTGCGGCAGTTCCATGATGGTGTGCTTGCAAGGGTCCAAAATGATGGCGAGTTTTCTGATCCATTTCCTGTGACAAATGGAGTTAAGCAAGGCTGTGGACTAGCTTCAACACTGTTCAGCATGATGTTTTCTGCCATGCTTACAGATGCTTTCCAGGATGGTGACAATGGTATACCTATTAGGTATCGCTTTGATGGGAAACTTTTAAACCTAAGAAGGTTGCAAGCTAAATCTAAGGTGCAGACAGAGGCGCTAGACGAGTTCCTCTTTGCTAATGACATGGCAAAGGGTGCTCCAACAGAAGAGAAAATGCAAAAAGGTGTGGATCAAGTATCTGATTCATGTGACAGCTATGATCTCACAATCAGCACCAAAAAGACTGAGGTAGTATATCAGCCAGCACCTGGAAAGCCTTACAAGGAGACTACTATCACAGTGAAAGGTAGACAAGTTCACCTACCTTGGAAGCACATTGTCTAGAGTTGTGCACATTGATGATGAAGTCAATGCTAGAATTGCCAAAGCTAGTGCAGCATTTGGCCGGCTACGTGGAAGTATTTGGGACCGAAGTGGAATCAGACTTGACACAAAGCTGAAAGTATATAGATCGGTAGTGCTGCCAACACTATTATACGCATGCGAAATTTGGACAGTTTACCAACGGCATGCCAAAAGACTGAACCACTTCCATACAAGCTGTCTTAGAAAACTTCTAAAGATCAAGTGGCAAGACAGAATTCCAGACACAGAAGTCCTGAAAAGGGCAGGGATGCAGAGTATATATACTCTTCTGAAATTGGCACAGTTAATTATGATGGACAGATCATGTTACCAGAATGCCTGATGAACGTTTGCCAAAGAAAATCCTCTATGGAGAACAAGTAGGAAAACGCTCTCATGGTGGTCAGAAGAAGCGATACAAGGACACCATCAAAGCCTCCCTTAAAGACTTCAACATAGCAACAGAGTCATGGGAACAGATTGCACAAGATCGTACAAAGTGGCGAGGCCTCATAAAAAAGGGAGCTGGTGAATACGAAGCAAAAAGAATCAGCGAAGCCGAGCAGAAACGTGCACAGCGGAAAGCCAGAGCTAAGGCATCACCAACAGAGCTTTCTTCCTCAGACCTCTCTTGTTCTACGATTCTGCAACAGGCAGTTTAGAGCTAAGATTGGTCTCATTAGCCATCTTATAACACACAAATAATAACACATCACACAGTTGATTAGGATTGGTCAGTGTCAGTAATGACATACGAACAAGGATTGGCATCTAGAACTGACTTGAATTGACGCTGAAATTAAAATAAAAGACATATATAAACAGTATACAAATTAATTTGGAAAATGTAATCTGAGAGCAAAAAGCCATGCATGTGCATTTTCGATGTTAAAATCTTCGTTTCAGTGTGAAAAGTCATATGTAAATTGTTATATCAATATTTATAAGCTCCTTTTCGATACCCGAGTGCTCCTTTTCGGTGGCAGGGTCCTTTTCGGTGTTAAGTAGGACCGCGGTTCGGGTTACCACTTTTTACCAAGCGCTGTAGATTTGATGCGTTTTACTGGAGTATTCATATCCGTCCGCTGATTTTGTACTCAATATTATGAAAATATTATTTCTTCAAACGTTTGAAGTTTTCTTTGGATTTAATTATTTTTTCGCTGTCAATAAGCATCATAGGGTATAATGTAGATATGTTTGAATGCAGAATTTATCAGCGTTAGTGGAGAACTATTTGAAAGGTAGTTATTAGGTTGGTAGTAACAGGAAAACGGATTGTCGAAATGTTGTATGTTAAATCTAATGGCGGTTTGGCAACCGCCCACCCACACCCCCCCCCCCCCCCCCCGCCTAAAAAAAAAACAAAAAAAACCCAACAAACTTTCAGACACATAAACAGGTGGTGTAACAGACTTGTGAGGGTGAAGGCTGAATATCCATAAACAAGTTCTAAGCTCCACTACTCCATAACGGGTTTACTGTTGACAGCAACAATGCAGTATTTCTGTTGACAGCGATTCAGCGAATGCTGCAGTCTGACTCGGTGGATGTGTTTTATCTGTCTGTGTATACACCGAAGACAAAACCTTTCACTCCTTAGTTTCTGAAATGGACATTTCCGTCCCTTGATTTGGATAAGTCCATTGATGAAAATAGGGGATTTTAATCTAGAATTAAAAATAGAATGGCAAACAGTGTAGATCCAGATGAGGCGGCTCATAACGAGCCGTCTCATCTGGATATACACTATTTGCATAGGTATCTGTTTTGGTCTTTAGGGCTGAAAGGACTAGACCTACTTAAAATGGTTCATTTATTCTAATGTTAGAATTTTTAACCAGTTGTCCATACTCATGGATTACCGTACAGTATAGCCTAAATATTGGGACACCTTAAAGGCTCCATATTCCTAAAAAACAGACATTTTTTTTGTCCAAGAAAGGTTTAATAAATTGATATATGGTATTAATATGATCATAAAATGTGGCATCTGACAGCCTGTAAAATTTCAGTTAGTCTCTCTTTTTTGAACTTTTACCGTATCTCTGAATTAATGTTGGCAACATTAATTCAGAGACACGATAAAAAAAATATTTCTCTTTTTTCTCAGAATCAACTATTCTGTCCCATTTCTCCCTTTCTCTGCGAGAACGCAAAATGAGCCGTAAGTTAAACAAGACATCTAATTCGGGGAAAAAACGAATGCAGAGTAAATATGGTATATACATTCGAAAAGGACACTGACTGACCAATAATTTTGTATCAACGTTTGATGTATGATTTATATGCTTATTATATTGGTAATCTATATTTCTCTTGGTCTCAGCCGTAATAATATTCTGTCATGGTGTATCATTGTATTTGGGTCCTAAGAAGTCTTTATAGTATCTGTGTGTTTTGCAGACACAATAACCGAACTATGGAGACGATATGCATCTTTTTGACAACCGTTGTGGAAAAGAACTACAACGTGAGATGTTGTGCCTTTGGCGGTGCGCGCCCAGCGCAGGCTCAGATTTGCCTGCGCATTCGCGCCGTCTGATCAGTCTTCGCTGTCCGCCTGAAGAGACATTGGATCCTTGGCTATACATGTACAAAGCGCGCTCAGCAGACTCTGATCAGACTGCGCGCATGCGCAAGCTGATCTGAGTCTTCGCTGAGCTCGGATGTCCGAAAGTACATTTTCTCACGTGGTAGGTCAAATATAGAAATCCATTGTGAAATAATTAATACTAGTTAGACGCTTGTTGACAGACAAAAACAAAGACTAGAAAAAACATCAAAGATCAACAGTGGTGAATAATTCAGATGAAGTTTCTTTATCATAGAACTTTATTGCTGGCATCGATTTTTAAATGGAGTCATTTATTTTTCAATGGCTTTGTCATATTACAAAACACACACTCACTGCAATAACAGATAATATTTCGTCCGATTAAACCATGATTAAATATTGATTTCTCAGTCTCCGGTAGTCGTATTGCTTTGTTACTTCTAGATTACTACTGGAGGTAGAAATCAGCTCATGTCTGTAAGGTGCATTATTGCGCAGAACGTTCATTATCTTTCTTTTATCGTCTCGATTTTGCTTAAATAATGTTTAAAGGGACGTAAAACACTAAACCACCGTCATTAATTGTCTGGCTCAAAAAGTTTTGCCTACCGTAGAATTGTATCCAATCTCAATAAATTTGACTGCCTGGTGCCGTGTCTACAATGTTGTTAAGGAATGACAAACGGTTAATATCCTGATGAAACGGCACTTTGACCTGTGCCTACACTGTTTGCTTAGATCTCTCCGTCCATCGTTTAGGGTAAAATCTGGTACAAAAGAGTAGCCCTAGATCACTCTCCCCACTCATAGATATGTTCATATCCTGATACGGTCGTGTATATATCTATGTACAGGCTGTTTTGATTTTACCGATTTTTATCGTAATCTATCTAATTACCGCAGGTACCCCTATAAGCACACAGTCAAGCAATTCCGTAGTCTTCAGATTACAGGCCATGTATCTACTTCTTTATAAAAGCATATGTTATTGGTACTCATTTAAATTGCCTTGAGGCAATTCAAATGAGTACCAACAACATATGCTTTTATAAAAGAAAGTCTGAAAAAATATTGTGTAAGTATCAGTAAATGCGCCTCTCATGAAGTTCTCTGCTGATCTTTCTTTAAAGTGTATCCGTATCAGAGATGTCCGAGAATTTACCGTAAGTTACGGTAACTACCGTACGGTAGAATAAATTTACCTAGCGCGGACAAAGCTTTAGATTAGGAGGGAAATGGTACTCTATCGAGTGTATATTGAATAGTGTGGGTAAGGATAGATGAGTAAAACAACAACCACTATATAAAACTTGTTTGTGTGGAGGTTTTACGGCCCAGTCAACCCAATGAGGTAGTGTCGAGCAAGGTCAGTTTACCTAACCACACTTTTTTCTGGGCAGGCTTAGTCCTCTAAGCGGTTGATTAGTATTGTGCACATTCTTCCGCCAGAAACTGAAAACTGCCCATCTTAAATCAGCGGAAGGTAGTGATAGACCGTAGAAAATATTTCATGATCAATCTCCAGGAAAGAATGTTGCCAACTCGGCTTTGCTCATTGATACATTATAGCCGTGCCACAGGAAAATGTATATTCTGTGCTTTTTCCGAGATAACTGAGCCAGACCATTTGCATATGACTAGGGCCTTTGTTATTTATCAGTATAGTCTGCAGTATCAAGTGAAGTGACCCTTTAAGCGGACAGCGATGGTCCTGATCAGACTACGTTGATTTATGTTTTTGCATGACACAGTCCATATACATGTCACGGTGCGACTCGGCAGGGGTTTTCCGCATACATTTATGTCCTGAAGGCATATTTTTACATATTTGTTACTCTCTCTCTCTCTCTGTCTGTCTGTCTGTCTGTCTCTCTCTCTCTCTCTCTCTCTCTCTCTCTCTGCGTTTCACAGGGTATGTGCGTCTTCATGCGTATGTGCTGAGCGTGCATCCTTGTACGTGCATATTCGTGTTGTTACTGTTGCTGAGAAGATGTGATTGTGTTTGACTTAGGTGTAATATATATTTTATACCAACTTTTGTTTAATGGATTTCACTGTGAATCTGATATCCATATACATTTTTTTTATCATTATTATTATCTTATATTAGCGGGTGGGAATATTAAGTGAAATCAATGAGAGTAATGATAATAAAGATAATGGTCTCATCATTCCTACATGAGTATAAATGTATGAAATGCAACCTGCTAGAACCGGTTTACTACAGTCATGGTAGATACACATGTATATGTATTATCATTCTACTAGTTAATACGGCAGCCAATTATTGCCGCCGAAGTAAACAAACACACACACACACACACACACACACACACACACACACACACACACACACACACACACACACACACAACATTTTGACTTCATAGTGGATGCGTTAGTAGTCTGAGTTGTGGAGGAATATACGAAACCCGATACTCTTTGCACGCAGGCTATCACTTACAGCACATGTTCACAAGCGAGCGTTTCACACACATGGTATATGATGTCTGGCGCATAAACCACTCAAACACAGAGTGCGCACTTCTTTCTCGCAGCCGCGCTGCTCCGGGTCGCCACGGTTAACCGACTAACGCACTCTTTGCTCTACCCGTGTCGACCGGCGATGAACCGGCCTGTCCCGACTGCACCGCTTTTAGTTGATTAGCTAAACATGGCGGCCAAGTAATTCGTCCGTTAATGACGAAAACCGCCACACTGCTTGATTGGTCATGTTGTTTTTAGCCCAGCATTATTTTTATTTGTAACAGACGGTTGACCGCCGTCTGGAGAAAAGAGTTCGCCCATTATCCCTTTACTATATTACGCCCCGCCAATCAAAGACTGGTGAAAGGGTATTGTTTTACCGCTGTCCGTCCGTCTTTACGTCCGTTCGTCCGTGCATTTGTGTCCGGCTCATAACTCCTAAACGTATGGAATATATAAATGAAACTTCAGAGATGGCTAAATCATATCGAGGCGATGTATCGCAAGCAAGGAAGAAAACACTGGTGTTTGAATTGTGTCCAGGCCATAACTCCTTACCTCTGTTAGTGCTTGAGTGCTAAAAATTGTGTCCGGGTCAAAACTCCTAAACCGTATGGAATATCGTATGGAATATATTTATGAAACTTTACAGCTGACTACATTGAATAGCAAACAATGAAGACAACCTCAGCTAATTCGGTTTCGAATTATCACCTCTTGCCGAAATCCATATAGTGTAATGCTGGCGACTTTGGTTTTGGATTTATCCCCCCTTGCATGAAACCCATGTCGTGTAATGCTGAAAATTCGTGTATGGCATATAACTCCTGAAACGTATGGAATATAGTAACGAAACAACACAGATGGCTTAATAATATCAAGACGATATGTCGCAAACAAGGAAGACATCTCCAGCTGATTTGGTTTTGAAATAACTCCCCTTGCCGAACGTCAGTGTAGTGTAATGCTCTCTTTGTGTCCGACACATAAAGTAAAAATAGATATTCCCGCTGTTCAAAACAAAATCAGAGAGAGAGAGAGAGAGAGAGAGAGAGAGAGAGAGAGAGAGAGAGAGATCCTAACCATAGATCTTGTGAACCTGAAATCGGGAGCGCCACATATAACTCCTTGGCCGCGCGCCAGCCCTGAATGGTGAAACAATCCGGCACCAACAGGCCATAACTTTCTTACAAATGTAAGAACCCATTAGCAAAACGCACAAATGTGAAATATGAATGAGCATCAGCCTCCTCCGCCATTGTGGCTAGCTGACCTATATTGAAAAATAAGCATAAATCTTCAACGATTCTAATCTAAAGAAGAATTACTCTTTCAAACTGAAGTGCTGCGTGTGTTACGTGCACATACCATATATATTTGGAAAAAAGCCATGACATATTTACGCTGTCATATATTGCATAGGTACTGTATTGTTAACTGAGGGGTGATTAATAACTTCGTGATCTCTATAAGCAGACGTACTGAATGTTAGTACAGTTCAACTCTTGAATTTGAAATTAGCAAGTTAAAACTGGAATTACTTCTGCCTCGGAGGAAATCAGGAAAACACGACGTGCAAGCAAGGAGAGAATGTCTCTTTCTACATTATGGTGAAGACGTCGGCTGCTCAATTTCAACATGACTAGAAGAATTTTTTGGTTGCTCAATTTAAACCTGACAAGAAGAATTTGGTAGACGAACTCCGTCACCAAAGAGGAGATCGTTGCAAAAATCATTACATCATCATAGCAAAATGAGTGTTCTATTGCCTGTATGATAGGTATGTGTCTCCGAGGTATGTGTAACGCTTTTCAAAAGTTTAAAGTGTCACCTTAGTAGTATAGGGCGTCCTATACGACTCACCTTGTTATATTCAAAGCTCCTTGGACCTAATAAGAAACGCATTCAACATATTAAGGGATAATATAGCCGTTTTATGGCGGATCCTTACAGACTTCTCCAGCGATTTATGAGCGCGGATGAAACCACTGCCAACGAGGGGCAAAGCAATACTCCTTTTATCTATTTATTTATTTTATTTTATTTTTGTTACTTTTATTTTTTATTTATTTTGTTTTAATTATTTTGCAATGCGATGATGTTTGCATGACTTCTATTTTTCTGGGATGTGATGCAAGTGCTGTATATAGATAGAGACTACATACAGATAGACTGCTGCTCCTATGAGAAAGCTACGGAAGACAGTCAAGCAGATTCGATATAAAAAATTGACAAGAAGTATGCTCTTTCACCAAGATAATGCACACATACTGACTGCTGTCACGACTGCTTTCTAGAAAGGTGGGTGCAAACTTATCAAACATCTATCCTATTCTCATGCTTTGGAAACGTCTTCCCAAATATGCAAAAATGTTGCGCTATCATACGACGTTAGGAATGCTGCGTTCCACTACACTACACAGAAGGGATCCAACAGTCTGTAATCTCTCAACTCAGTGTGAATGAAAAATGAATGCCTTTGATGTTTTAAAACTGACCCATTTTACCATCAACCAGGAACTTATGAATCGCCCCTCGTATATAGTCACATACATGTCACAGCAACGTGGCGTGGCCATCGACTGATTGATATTCTCAGCTATGACAGAAACATTAAAACGGTTAGTACATTTGATCTCATTAGCTCAATTATTTTACTTATCTATTTTTATTTACAAACAGACACGGTGTAAGGTACATTATTCGAGTTTACCAGATTCGTGAATATGTTCACGGTAACACATACATGTAACTATCGGCATTGGGGTGGTCGGGTGTGGCGAAGGTGTCGTGTATCTTACATCAATGGGACGTCCAACAGATATCAGCTTACATTTGGGCAAGGTCTGCTATCCTTATAGCAGGTAAGAGGGGGTGGACAGGGGGGTAGGCATTCCCCACTTCCCTCCCCCTTACCCCCACTTCCCTCCCCCTATTCGAGTTTACCAGATTCGTGAATATGTTCACGGTAACACATACATGTAACTATCGGCATTGGGGTGGTCGGGTGTGGCGAAGGTGTCGTGTATCTTACATCACTGGGACGTCCAACAGATATCAGCTTACATTTGGGCAAGGTCTGCTATCCTTATAGCAGGTAAGAGGGGGTGGACAGGGGGGTAGGCATTCCCCACTTCCCTCCCCCCTTACCCCCACTTCCCTCCCCCTTTTCCCCCACTTCCCTCCCCTTTCCCCCACTTCCCTCCCCCTTTACCACCACTTTCCTCCCCCAAGCAAACTATTCCCTCCCCTAAATCAGAATTTTTAATATCCCCAACGCTATAATTAAATTTAAACATGACTATGCAATATACATTCATGCAGATTTTGACCCCAAACTACACCCCTAATTTTTGCCCCCAAATCGGTATTTCCTTAGCATTTGCACCCTGTTTACGGAATAGCTAAATATTTGCACCCTCCATTTCAAAAGTCTGCGTAACTATATCACAAGGTGGTGGGCCTTGATCCGGTCTTAAACTGGTCAAAAAAAATAATGCGGTGGGCCTAAGTCCGAGCCCAAACTGATCCTAATTGGCACAAAAACAGTCGTATTAATCACTAAAATCAAAACTCAAGAATACCATTAAAATCTGTATCTTCTTTTAATATTGATAAGCATGGTCCCACACTTGGGGGTCAGCGAGAACAATAATCTTTTTTTTTTTTTTTTTTTTGAGGTTTTCTCAAAAACTGAGTTAAATGTCTAACGTGTTAGTGTGTGGTGGCTAACAAAACATGGACACGGACTCATGGACTTACGGACCTATTGGCAGTACACGGACTGCATAACAAAATACGGACCAGTTATTCACGGATCTCTTGACAAACCACGGGCCTTCAATTGATGGACGACAAACCATAGACTTATTATTCACGGACTTGACAAAACACGGACCGTTATTTAAATTACAGACACGGAATTTTTATTGGTCCGTAAGTCCGTGAATGGTCCGCGTTTTGTCACCGGGCAACATGTGATTCATTTGACTGAGTTCGGGTTTAACGACAGGTCAACCCTTATTGGTCATTTTGTGTCGTCTCCCAGAGAAAGGGAGAAGAGAAATAGGAGATAGTAAAGGAGATGAAAGAGAGGGACAGGGGAGAAAGGAAAATGAATGAAAGTGAAGAAACAGAAGAAATAAAAGCATTCCCCTCTACCTCTACCTGCTGCAAGGATAGCAGGCCTTGCCCAGCTGTAAGCCAATATCGGTTACACAAAACCTTTGCCTCACCCCATCACCCCACCGGGTGGTGTTTGGAATACCTATCAGAAAATCCATGTCGGATCTTGAAGTGTGTGTGTGTGTGTGTGTGTGTGTGTGTGTGTGTGTGTGTGTGTTTTGAACAGCGCAAAAGTCCTTATCCAACAATGACCAAATAAAATGATTGTCTACGGCAGACGGATAATTATTTCTAAAAATGTGCATTGCCACCGACAACGGCTTTCTTGTGAACTTTCGGAATCAAAGGGAAGTAATCAACTAGAGATAAACCGAAATCGGACGTAAACGAAATCAATGTAAACCACGGTTGGCGGAAAACTCCTAGTCGGTGAAGTGAATCAACGCCAGATTCATTGTAAACATACCTGAATTTATTTTAATACGTCTATTAGATACTTCTGATACCCAGTTATTGCATTGCAATAATAAAAATAGAGTAAAATCGGTAAAATACAACAAATTTTGGTATAACCCCCGCCCCTAAAATTTCCCTACCCCCGCCCCCTCTTCCCCCGTCACCCGCCCTCTCTCCCCCGTCCCCCGCCCCCTTTACCCCCGTTCCTCGCCCCGTTTACCCCCGTCCCCCGCCCCCATTATCCCCGTATCCCCGCCTCCCCTGTCCACCCTCTCAGGTAAGGGTGGAGGGGGGATGTTTTTTATTTCTTTTGTGTCTTTCCTTTCATTCCTGTTCCTCTTTACCCTCTGTCCCTCTCCTTCATCTCCTCTACTATCTCTTCTATCTCTTCTCCCTTTCTCCGGAAGACGACACAAAATGATCAAGAAGGGTTGACGTGTCGTAACAGATAATCTGACGGCTGCCCAAACATGGCGGCGGAAATTTCCGCCTGTACACGTCATTATAAAATATCAACAAAAATCACACATGAAATGCGTGTCTCACAAATTGAATTGATAACTTAAATGTCAGGGTATATCAAGTGGTTATTAACAGATAAAAACGCCTTTTATAAGTATAAAAAAACTAACGTTCTAACTTGCGTAGCCGGCCTCGGTGGCTCAATTGGATGCGCCGTCCGACTGGAGATCAGGAGGTCGCGGGTTCAACCCCCGCCGAGGTCGGCAATATTCTTTCGTGGAGATTGATCATGAAATTTTTTTCTACGGTCATTCTCTCCCTTTCGCTGATTCAAGAAGGGCAGTTGTCAGTTTCTGGCGAAATAATGTGCACAGTACTGGTTAACCGCTTAGAGGACTAAGCCTGCCCAGTAAACGTGTGGTTAGGTAAAATGACCGCGCTTGACATAACCCCATTGGGTTGACTGGGCCGTAAAACCTCAACACAAACAAACAAACTTGCGTAATTTTGAGACAAAACATTTCCTTTTTCTTTTCTATGAATACACAAAGTACTAATGGTATTTTGTTTCACTATGTTCCATCTAGGGCAACCGGAAAATAAAATATCCAAATTTATTCAAATAAAGACACACTTTGGCTACCAAGAAGGCTACTCAAACAGCTCTAAACAATGTACATTGACCGTACATATATAATGTACTTGGCTGTCCTCCTTGCACGTGCAGATACAATATAAACCGGTATCCAGTCCGTTATATACATTAAAGGACAAGATTTTAGTTTTGTGTATCAGTTTGGGTACCTGCAGACATAGGCATATTGTGTTTTTATTTGAAAGCTTTTGGATATTTTAACTTCCGACTGGCCGGCCTCTGTGGCTCAGTTGGCTGCGCCGTCCGACTGGAGACCAGGAGGTCACGGGTTCAACCCCCGCCGAGGTCAGCAACATTTTTTCGTGGAGATTGATCAGGAAATGTTTTCTACGGTCATTCTCTCCCTTCCGCTGATTCAAGAAGGGCAGTTGTCAGTTTCTGGCGAAAGAATGTGCACAATACTGATTAACCGCTCAGAGGACTAAGCCTGCCCAGTAAACGTGTGGTTAGGTAAACTGACCGCGCTCGACATGACCCCATTGGGCTGACTGGGCCGTAAAACCACAGCACAAACAAACAAACTTCCGACTGCTCTAGACGGAACATTGTGAAATAAACTGACGTTAGTATTTTATGAATTTATGAAAAAGAAAAGGGAACATTTTTGTCCCGAATTTGCACAACTTAGAATGTTTTTTTACATACTTATGAAATGCATTTTTGTCTCTTGATAACGACTTGATATGCCTTGAGGTTTAAGTTATCAGTTGAGTTTGTGAAACACGCATTTCGTTTGTGATTTTTGTTGATATTTTATGATGAAGTGTACAGGTGACAAATTTCGTCGACATGTTTGGGCAGCATACGGGCAGACAGACAGACAGACAGACAGACAGACAGACAGATAGATAGATAGATAGGGGAGACAAATTATGGTTGTTTTGGTGTTTTGCGTCCCTTTCAACATTATTTAGCCATATCGAGAATATGGAAAGGTGATAATGAAAGGCTATGTGTAATGAAGGGTCGTACTCTTATGAGCTGAATTCAGCTTCTAACGGGATTCGAACCCGGGACCTCGTGATCCGATGTCGTGAGCGCAAACCACTCGGTCACCCCAACGCTTCAGAAAGGGAAGGAGACAGACATTTCGAGACAGACAGTGCCGAACACACACACACACACGCACACACACACACACACACACACACACACACACACACACACACACACAGAGCAATAACAACGTCGTATGGAAACGGCGACGTCGGTTCTTGGACCAGAAGTCGAAAAATGAAATTTGACTTTTCCCTTTTTCCGTTAAGCTGCATAAATTTAGGGTGGCGGCCATCTTGAAAATCAATTTTGAATTTCTCCTAAATCGGAAAGTCAGTTGACTCGAACCTTGGTAGGAAGTATCGTGGCGACTTGTAAATCAAAAGTATTTTTTCCAATTGTAATTCTAAGAGGGCCGCCACAGAATCCGTCTTGAAAATCTATTTTGAATTCTTCTTTGGAACCAAAAGGCCAATTAACTAGAAATTTATTAGGAAGTGTTGGGGTTCTTTGTAGATCAAGACTAGCTAAAATTGTTTCAATAGGAAATCCAAGATAGCTGCATCTTGAAAATCTATTTGGAATTTCTACTACTGAATCAAAGTGCAAACTGACTCGAAATTTAGTACGCAGTGTCGGGCTGACTTGTAGACCTAACACGAATAGACTCGTTGCAATCGAGAATCCAAAATAGCCGCCACAACCGCCGTTTTGAATATTTATTTTCAGCATATTCTCCTGAACCAAAAGGCTAATTGAGTTGAAACTTGATAGGAATTATCGTGTGACTTGACTTGTTGGGTTTTGATCAAAATAACCGTAATTGTTTCGATAAAAACCCAAAGATGGCTGTCACAGCCGCCATTTTGAAAATGTATTTAAAACGTATTCTCTTAAAACGAAAGACCAATTTACTAGACATTTAGCAGCAACTATCAGAGAGACCTGTAGAAAAAAAAAAGAAAAAAAAGACTAACGTCATTCCAATCTGAAATCCAAGATGACCACCATGGCCACCATTTGAAAATCTGTTTGGAATTTCTTCTCCTGAACCGAAAAGCCAATTACTCGAAACTTGATAGAAACTATCTGTGTGACTTGGTAGATCAAAAATAGCTGAAATTGTTCAAATCGGAAATCAAACATGGCCGCCACCGCCGCCATTTTGGAAATGTATTTGGAACTTCCACTCCTAAATGGAAAGACAAGTTGACGCAAAACTTGGTTGGAAGCATCAAGGTTACTTGTCGATCAGATATAGCAAAACAGGTTCCGATCGGAAATCCAAGAAGGTTGCAATCTTGAAAGTCTATTTTGTTTTTATTTTTTTTCTTCTGAACCAAAAGGCCAATTGACTCGAAACTTTGTAGGAAGTATCGGGGTGACGTGTATATTAAATACAGAAAATATAAATAAAATAATTTCGATCAGAAATCCAAGATAACTGTCATCTTGCAAATATATTTTTAACCGTTATTCCTGAACCAAACGGCAAATTGACTGAAAACTTGAGAGGGACTGTTTGGGTGATTTGTAAAGCAAAAATAGCTATATCGTTTCGACCAGAGATCCAAGATGGCTACCGCAGGCGCAATCTTGGAAATCTATAATGAACTCCTGAACCGAAAGCCCAAATGATTTAAAACTTGTCTAGTTCTCGAGTGAGCGATACAGGACCATCTTTGCCCTGTTGTCTGATGATTACCACCTAACGAACACCGTTCATAGGCGACGATTCTGTTTTTCCTTCCATCGTACTGTTCATTTTAGAACTTTAATAACCTAACCCCACCTGGTGGCTGAGAATGCGCGTTTAAAGGCTCTCAAACCACAGAAATCTGAGGTCCCATTTTTCTTAACTTTGCTCAAATGTGCAAATAAATTTTCATAACAAGGCTAGGTTAGAAACAAATTTGCATGATATTAAAATCTTACGAACCGAATAGAAACCGGCAGCTTTTCTGATTTGGTCATTAAAGATCATTAAAGCGGCACTACCCCGTTTTTTTTTTTGTTTTTTTTTTTCTTCAGAATGAGCACCATATTCAGTCCAGAAACGATAATGATGAAGCAGGTGTAGGTTCTAATATTAGAAAGTGTTTGTAAAAAGATGAAAATCTTTATGACATGTTTTGCATGTACTGTGCTCTTTTCCGTATAATTCTTGAACGCCCCTCGAATATTGCTAGTACGCGCACGTGTAGTCCTAAAACACTAGTGCCATTTTACAGTCTGCATACAAAAAATAAAAAAAAATCGAACAAGGGAGTCTGGGACATATTGGGACATACGGCAAATATACGTCAATTAGTTTTTCATCAAACTACACATCAACATACAAATCGTCTCGAAAGTCATCGAAGATCTTAAGTTAAATAGTCGCGTGAATGTTCCTTAATGTTAACGTTATTGAATAATTTAGACTTTTCATTAATTCAACGCCGAGAACAAGAAAACAACCTACAGTACGCCGAGAATTGGTTAAACATAAACAATGTGGTATCCGAGAACCAGATAAGCATCTATCTTCGTTTTGCGCCGCGGTACAAATTCGCACCAAAATCACAATAGGCGCAAATTTTGGCAGGTACAAACGAAAAGAATATAATGGGAAAAGTCAAGTTTCAGTCTAAAATTGGTTCTGAGTACATGGTTTCTTAGTATATAACGTGTTTAATACAGCCTTGCGCCGCGGTCAGAAAGCAAATCGCCGAAGCTTGTTATATGCTTAAATATGTTTTTTTTTACAGAAAAAAGGTCGTCTTCTGTTAGTATATACTACCAATTTCATTCTTGGAATATTAAAACTGTAGGATACCCTATTTTCCTTCAGTATTCAGACAAACACACCTGAGCAAATGATACATACCCAGATAAGCAGCTCATGTATATTATAGTGTAGCTTGATCGGTAGCTAAGAAGGATGCGCGTCCGACCAGGAGGTTGCGGGTTCGACACCCACCACGTCCGAAACAGTCTTTCGTGGAGATAGATCATGAAACACTTTCTACGGTCTTTCTCTCCCTTCCGCTGATTCAAAGAGGGCATTTATCAGTTTCTGGCGAAAGAATGTGCACACTACTGGTTAACCGCTTAGAGGACTAAGCCTGCCCAGAAAAATGTAGTTGGGTAAACTGACAGCGCTCGACATGACCCATAGGGTTGACTGGGCCGTAAAACCTCAACACAAACAAATCGACTTCTGCCAATCAGCCAAACTTTAAAATCAAGTTGGCATTCAATTTACAGGATAAGAACGGTTTGTTTGTGTTGAGGTTTTACGGCCCAGTCAACCCAATGGGGTCATGTCGAGCGCGGTCAGTTTACCTAACCACACGTTTACTGGGCAGGCTTAGTCCTCTGAGCGGTTAACCAGTATTGTGCACATTCTTTCGCCAGAAACTGACAACTGCCCTTCTTGAATCAGCGGAAGGGAGAGAATGACCGTAGAAAATATTTCATGATCAATGTCCACGAAAGAATGTCGCCGACCTCGGTGGGGGTTGAACCCGCGACCTCCTGGTCTCCAGTCGGACGGCGCATCCAACTGAGCCACCGAGGCAGGCATGGATAAGTACGGTACCGAAGAAAATGTATCTAATACGTAGGGTAATTACGGTAATATTTCTAAGGTTGCTGAGGAAAATGTTATGTGACGTCACCACATTGATCATCCGATTAGAAAAAGTGCGGTTGAGTAAGACTTTATGTGGCGAGAAAAGGCGTGTGCAAGAGATAGAAAAAAAAAAAAAAAAAAAAAAAAAAAAGAAAGAAAAACATTTAATTTTGAATAATAGTCAATGTGAATGACACGGTCTATTCTTTTTCCTATTATATAGCATATATCACGTTTCTGCACATGTTTAGCTTGGCGTGCCTTGCAAAGTTGGTAAGGTATTCATCTGTCCGTGCAAGGACTGAGTTAGATTCTAATCTTTCTAGGGCATCTGTATTGTGTTCGGAATAAAATCAGACCATCTGGACTGTCTAAGGCGACACTGAAAATGTATTTAACCATATATCCATGGCCGTCGAGTCATACTTTGCAGACAGGAAAAGATGTCCGATAGGCAAATAAGAGCGCAGTCATCAACCCGTCAACAAAAGATACTAGCACAATAGCTGTTTCGGCTCCTTTTATGTTGGTCGACCCTCTCACTGTCTCGATCAATCGCTTCTGATCACGTCTCAGGTTCGAATCCCGCTAAAGGCGGAATTCAATTTATGACTCTCTTTCTCTCTCTCTCTCTCTCTCTCTCTCTCTCTCTCTCTCTCTCTCTCTCTGTCATGACATGCTATATTCTGCTATTTAGCCCCCTTTTTTAACTCACCTGAGCCAAAGGCTGAGGATGAGCTATTGTGATGACTTGCCAACATATGCAAATATCCCTGGTTGTTGCGTTATACGCACCAAATAGTTTTGTTACACATGTGCAGGAAAGTGTTGAAAGTAGGAGTGCATGTGCTGTTAAAAAGAAACAAATATTGACAGCTTCGTACATTTACTGCCCAAAATTAAATGTTTTTCTCTTGCACATGCCTTTTCAGACCAGTGTTTCAGCCGCAAAATGTCTTAAGCCTCGGTCCCACAGCTTGCGACTGCGATGCGACGCTTTGCGGCTGTTTTCGTTTGCTGACTCGCGACCTCTGCGACTGTTTCAACTACTTTTTTTCTACAAACATAATCGCCGATCAGTCACCGACCAGTCGCCGTACAATCGGCGATAGTTTTTGCATGCCGTCGGCGATTGGTCGGTGACTTGTAGCCGTAGGATTGCAACTAGTTAAGAGTGATTGGCTACCAGTCGGAGACTAGTTGTAATCAAACGGCGATTTTTAATAAAATGTTACGACATGGATGAATTCATTTCTGTGCAAGCTGACAATATGATAATACAAAAACAGATACAGTTGCTTCGCTTGCAACAAAACAACCAGAATGCTATATATATATATATTCCTTTACGCATCATAATGCGAACACTTTTTGGGCCCCCGTAGCCTAGTGGATAAGAGAGTTGACTCTTAATCCATTAGGTTTCTCACCGCTGTGGTTCGAGCCTCGCTTGGGTCATATGTGGGAAAGCCAAGTTCTGCTTACGGATGGTCAGGTGGTTTTTCTCCGGGTTCTCCGGTTTTCGCCCACCTTCGATGAACGATCGGCTCGATATAAGTGAAATATTCTTGAAAGGGCCGTAAAACCCAAATCAAAAAAAAAAAAAAAAAAAAAAAAAAAAAAAAAAAAAAAAAATGCGAACACTTTGAACGCTGGTGATAAAATGATGCTAGGACATGAAGACAGCTTTTCGTTGTAGTTGGCACTGCAAACTTTCGGCTGTCTATTACCTCCCTGCAACCTGTAGGCGATCAGTCGCCGTTTCACCAGTGATGCCGGCCTCGGTGGCTCAGTTTGATGGTCCGTCCGACTGGAGACCAAGAGGTCGGGGTTCATACCCCGCCGAAGTTGGCAACATTCTTTCGTGGAGATTGACCATGAAATATTTTCTACGGTCATCCTCTCCCTTCCGCTGATTCAAGAAGGGCAGTTGTCAGTTTCTTGCGAAAGAATGTGCACGATACTAGTTAACCGCTTAGAGTACTAAGCCTGCCCAGTAAACGTGTGGTTAGGTAAACTGACCGCGCTCGACATGACCCCATTGGGTTGACTGGGCCGTAAAACCTCAACACAAACAAATTTCACAAGTGATCAGTCTCCGATCGATCGTCAAACAGTCGCCGACTGAGCGCCAATAGATCGCAGCAAGGTTGCCAGATTTCAGAGCCAAAGAGTTGGTGAAATCGATCGGCGACCGATAAGTGACTGGTGGGCGACTGATGGCGACTTCCAGAAAACCATTGCAACCAGTCTGCGGCCAGAATTAGTCGTGGCTAGTCGTTGTGCATGCTCAAAAGCCTGGCTGCGGCTAATTTTGTTCGTTACGCCCATTATTGCGACTTCTGCAATCTTCCTTCGATTGTCAATTTTTAGTCGCGGAGCGGGGCTTTATAAAATTGTACTGTTTTTACTCGGATCAACAGCGTGGTCACTGCTGGCGCGATTAGATGTATAAGCATTTAAACAGTCCTTACGTAGGCAAAAAAAAAAAAAAAAAAAAAATTCTGCTTATACACACAGTTATGCAAGGCGTTTTTGCCTTTGCTATGTTCGATTTTCTGAGTTTGAGCGGAGTTTTTACGTTGATAACAACATATTAATAGACAGCTTTAAAATTTTAGTTTCAGGCGTTTTGTTGTCCCTAAGGTAAGCGACGAAAAAAAAAAAAAAAATGGAGGCCAAACTTTCCCTGTATCGCTCACCTGATTACCATAGAAGTTTCCAGTCAACTGACCTTTCGAATCAAGAGAAGATTATCAAGATGGCGTCCATCTTGGATTTCCAATCAGAATGATTTTAGCTACTTCTAATGTACAAGTCACCTCGGTAATTCCAATGAAGTTTCGAGTCAATTTCCCGTTTAAGGATAAAAAATTCAAAAGAGATTTTCAACATAGTTGCTAGAGCAACCAACTTGGATTTCTGACCAGAATGATTTTAGCTATATATATATATATATATTTTTTCATCTACAATTCACCCTGATACTTCCTATCAATTTTCCAGTCAGTTGGCCTTTCTGTTCAAAAGAAGTTCAAAATAAGATTTTCAAGATAGTGGCCATCTTGGATTTCTAACAAGAACAAATTTAGCTAGTTTTGTTCTACAACTCACCCAGATACTTCTTTCCAAGTTTCGAGTAAATTGGCCTTTCGGTTCAGGAGAGGTGCAAAATAGATTTCTATGATGGCGGCCATCTTGAAAGTCCGATGAAAAGGATTTAATGTGATTTTCATCTACAAGTCACGCTGATGCTTCCTACCAAGTTTCGAGTCAACTGGCCTTTCGATTCAGAAAAAGAAGCGTGGAATATATATCCAAGATAGCGGCCATGGCGGCCATCTTGGATTTCTCATCGGAACGATTTTACCTTTTTTTTATATTCAAATCACTCTGATGCTTCCTACCAAGTTTTTCGAATCAGTTCGACTTTTGGTTCAGGAGATGAAGCAAAAAATAAAATTTTCAAGATGTCAATCATCTTGGCTTTCCAATCAGAATGATTTAGCTGTTTTGATTTACTAGTCACCTCGATGCTTCCTGTCAAGTTTCAAGACTATTTGACTTTCGTTTCAGGAAGAGAAGCGAAAAATAGATTTTCAAGATGGCGGCCATGGCGGCTATCTTGGATTTCCCATCAAAACAATTTCTCTATTTTTATCTACGAGTCACCCCGATGCTTCCTACCAAGTTTCAAGTCTATTGGCCTTTTGTTTAAGGAGAAGAAGAGAAAAAAGTCAAAATGGCGGCCATGGCGGCCATCTTGGCTTTCGAATCGGTACAATTTTAAATATTTGTGCTCTACAAGACACCCCGATGCTTCCTTCTAAGTTTCAAGTCAGTTGCCTTCAGGGGAAGAAGCAAATTAGATTATCAAGATAGCAGCCATGGCGGCCATCTTAGATTTCTGATTAGAACGACTTTAGCTATTTTTGATCTACAAAGCGCCCTGATTCTTCCTATCAAGTTCCAAGCCTTTTGGTTCAGAAGAAGAAGCAAAAAATAGATTTTCAAGATGGCAGCCATGGCGGCCATCTTTGATTTCCGATCGCAACTATTTTAGCTATTTCTTTTTTCTGTTTTTTTTTTTTTTTTTTATCTGCAAGTCACCCTGATGCTTCCTACCAACTTTCAAGTCAAGTGGCCTTTCAGTTAAAAAAGAAGAAGCTAAAAATAGATTTTAATGATGGCGCCCATCTTGGGCTTTCGATCGGAACAATTTTAGCTGTTTTTGATGTACAAGGCAACCAAATGCTTCCTTCCTACCAAGTTTCAAGTCGGTTGGCCTTTTGTTTCGGGAGAAGAAGCAATAAAATAGATTTTCAAGATGGCGGTCATGGCATGTTGATTTCCGATTGGAATTGTTTTAACTTCTTGATCCAAGATTCAAATCAACTGACCTTTCAGTTCAGGAGAAGAACAGAAAAACAAACTTTCAAGATAGTGTTCACGGCGGCCAGCTTGGATTGCAGATCGGAAAGATTTTTAGCTAATTTTGCTCTACAAGATACTCCAGTGCTTCCTACTTAGTTTCAAGTCAGCTGGCCTTACGGTTCAGGAGAAGAATCAAATTAGATTTTCAATATAGCAGCCATGGCAGTCATCTTGGATATCCGATCAGAACGAGTTTTGCTATTTTTCATCTACAAGTCATCCCAATGCTACCTACCACGTTTTAAGTCAGTTGGCATTTTGGTTCAGGAGAAGAATCAAAAATATAGATTTTCAGACGGCGGCCGTCTTGGATTTTTGATCGGAACGATTTTAGCTATTTTTGATCTACAAATCACCCGACGCTTCCTACCAAGTTTCAAGTCAGCTGGCCTTTCGGTTCAGGGGAAGAAGCGAAAAAATAGATTTTCAAGACGGCGGCCATGACGGCCATCTCAGATTTCTGATCGGAAAGACTTAAGCTATTTTTCTTATTCACGTCACTTCAAAGCTTCCTACCAAGTTTCGAGTCAATTGACCCAGTGTGTAGGAAGAGTAGGCTTTTAAAGGAAACTGTTGATACCGCACGACACACGACGCTATTATTTGACCTAATGACCTATTTTTGACCCCACATGACCCAGTTTCGAACTTGACCGACATTTTGTCAAGGACATCACTCTGAGAAAAATTAAAATTGATAGACTGAAAACGTGGCCTGTAGAATATTTACAAGCCATCTTGACAATGAAGGGGACATAACTCTGCCACCGTTGGTCCGATCTGACCAGTGTTCAAACTCGTTCGAAATTTTATGCATGCCATTGCAGACAATCCTCTTTATACCGACACTCGATACAACGACAAAATTCATTATAATGAAAATTTGATTGTCATTAAACCTTCGTTTAAGAGGTAACAGTTAGTCACAAATAATGTCAGAATATTGTATCAAATACTTTTAAGAAACTTGTTCTAACAAATATCCAAAACATATTCTATGAGGAAATATAAGAAAAAGACAAGACCTTTGTTACATATCGATATGCTCATTAATAATTCCGTACAACAGCAAATTCATTTTAATGAAAACGTCTTTGCGAACAAATGTTATCGCTGTAACGAGGGTTCACTGTATTATCTGTAAGTTACATGAAGGTACAGCAAAACCTGAAGAAGCTACGCTGTTCACATGGTCAATAATGGCCATTTTGATAGCCAAGGGGATAAAACACTGCTACTGTTGATCCGATCTGGCCCATTTTCAAACTCGTCTGAGATTTTATCCATGTCATTAATATCTACAAGTTTCATCCAACAAAAAATAATGAAGCTACGCTGTTCAAAACGTCGATTATGGCCATTTTTGACAATTAACGGGACGCAACTGTACCATGTTTGGTCCGATCTAATCATTTTTTAACTCGCCCGAGATTTTATGCATATTATTGTTATCTTCCAAGTTTCATGAAGATCTAACAACACGCTGTTCAAAAGCGCTTTGCTTGCAGGCTGCAAAGGTATTTCTTTTCGAAAGTGTGGACGACGGACGACAACGAGTCTTCGGCTCAAGTAAGCTAAAAAAAAAATGTGGCTAAACGAACTCATGTTAAACATAACAATAAAACCAGCTAAAATTTACCGTTGCTGATAACATGGTAGGACAATTAAGTTCAGGTGTGTCAGTGTTTGGGGTAGTGAGAGGGCATTGGGTGTGTTGGTGCAGATGGTGTGCATGCAATTACAATGAATATTGCTAAAGATTAACCAGAAGCTATAACTGTTATGTTTATGTTTGTCGCAGTATGATACCACGTTGGTTGCCATAGTAACCGTTTAACTTTTTGAACTTTATATTTTCTTTAATTATACAGCCGATGATGATTTAGACCAATAATGAGCATTAATCCTGAGGTCTGCTGAACTCAGATAATTGGTATTGAATATGTGAGCTTATCCGCTGTGTGGAAATAAGTTTCCAAAGGTAAGCTTTGAAAATAGTACGTGTTGAGCATTTTAATGTTTAAGAAATAGATCAGCTGTAGCAGTGATTTGTTGAGTAATAAATCACTGTTTTGAGATCCGTTGTAAAGTAGATCAAACCACGAGTGCAAAGAGCCAGTGATTAACCTTCTTACAACTTACTGATAAACTGATTTTTTACTCAACAAATTACGCACAAGAGCGGATCTATTTCGATTCAACACGACGAAAAAGTCAGACTTTTTCAAACTTTCAGCCATCGCATAAAGAAATACCGCCAAAAGTTTTGACTGTAACGCTGCTGTTTACATCCATTTCTTAAGTTGTGGACGCGCGAAAAACGACGTTACACCGCCTAACGTCGTAAAAACGAAGAGTGACATCAGCAAAGTGTCAAAATGACGCCGGAACGGCGCAAGATAGCGTTGTCACCACGCAATTTGTAATAACGCCGCAATTTGTAATAAACTTGTTGATTACAAATTGCGGAGCATGTCACCACGCAATTTGTAATAACTCCGCAATTTGTAATAAACTTTTCAAACTTGGACTGTCCCAAGACTTACTCTTTGTTGCTTTGTGGTTTATTTTACGAGGCGATTTGTTTTATGTCTTAACTTGTGTTATTTTGTTCTTGTGTGTTTTCAGTCCATTTAGCATTGCGATTACCTCGCTTGGGGAAGAGAGAGCTAATCTAAGTGCTTTTCGTACGTTTGTTCGAGTTGCGCTTGTTTGGTTTTGTCTGTTTCTTCTTCCTCTTGGTGTCTGGGAAGGCCTGCGGTTTGTGATTGTGGCACTCCCTGAATTTTTCTCTTACTAATTTTTTTGGCGAGGTATATGTACTTGTACATTCCTAACAACTAAACAGGGGACAGAAATGGAGAGTGTAGACATGAAAGATGAAATTTTTCATTACAAATAGCGTTGACTTTGCTTTTTGGCGATTTTCGATGATTTTCGCATTTGCCGCAATTTGTAATAAGCTTTTCAAACTTTAACTACCCAAATAATTTCGAAGCATGTGTATTTGTATCTTCGACACAACTAAACAGGGGATAGAACTGGAAGGTTAGACATGAAAGGCAAAGTTTTTTAAACTTCATTACAAATTGCGTTGGCCTTGTTTTTCGATGATTTTTCGCATTCGTCGCAATTTGTAATAAACTTTCCAAACTTAAAGTACCCTTTGGCGTTTCGAAGTACGTGTACTTGTATCTGCCTTACAACTAATCAGGGGAAAGAACTGGACAATTCAGACATCAAAGTTTAAGGTTTTTATCTTTATTATTAATTGCATTGACTTTGCTTTTTGGCGATTTTCGATGATTTTCACATTCGTCCCAATTTGTAGTGAAACTTTCCAAACTAAAACTACACCAGAAATTTCGAGGTATATGTACTTTTATCTTTGTAAAGACTACAGGGGGACATAACAGGACAGTTTACGTATCAAAGGTGAAGTGTTCAAACTTTATTACAAATTGCGTTTAAATTGCTCTTTGATGATTTTCGATGATTTTCACATTTGCAGCAATTTGTAATAAACTTTTTAAACTTGAACTACCAAATGAATTTTGACGCATGCACTTGTATCTTCTTTACAACTAATCAGGAGACAAAACTGGACAGTTAAGACATCAAAGACGTAGTTTTCAAACTTTATTGCAGTTGCGTTGATTTTGCATTCTGGCGGTTTTCATTGATTTTCACATTCGCCGCAATTTGCCAAATTTAAACTACCTTGAGAATTTTCTAGTGTATTTTCTTGTATCTTCGTTACAACTAATCATGGGACAGAACTGGACAGTTTAGATATCTGAGACGAAGTTTCCAAACTTTATTACAAATTGCGTTGACTTTGCATTTTGGCGATTTTCGATGATGTTCATATTCGCCACAATTTGTAATAAATTTTCAGACTTGAACTATCCATGCGATTTCGATTTATACATGTATGTACTTGTATCTTCATTGCAACTAATCAGTGACACAACTGGATAAATGAAGTATTCAAACTTAAGTATTCGAACTGAATAACAAATTGCTTTGAGTTTGCTTATTGGCGAGTTTCGATAATTTTTACATTCGCCGCAATTCGTAATAAACTTTTCAAAATTAAACTACCCCAGGAATTTCAAAGTATATGACAGTTCAGACATCAAAGTTGAAGTTTTCGAACTTTATTACTTTTTTGGCGATTTTCGATGATTTTCACATTTACCGCAATTTGTAATAAACTTTTGAAACTTAAACTGCCCCAGGAGTTTCAAAGTATATGTACCTGTATCTTCGTTACAACTAATAAGAGGACTGAACTTGACAGTTCAAACATCAAAGTTGAAGTTTTCGAACTTTATTACAAATTGCGTTGATGCGTTTTTTGGCGATTTTCGATGATTTTCGCATTTACCGCAATTTGTAATAAACTTTTCAAACTTAAACTCCCCAAAGAGTTTCAAAGTATATGTACCTGTATCTTCGTTACAACTAATAAGAGGACTGAACTTGACAGTTCAGACATCAAAGTTGAAGTTTTCGAAATTTATTACAAATTGCGTTGATGCGTTTTTTTTGGCGATTTTCGATGATTTTCGCATTTATCGCAATTTGTAATAAACTTTTCAAACTTAAACTGCCCAAGGAGTTTCAAAGTATATGTACCTGTATCTTCGATACAACTAATAAGAGGACTGAACTTGACAGTCCAGACATCAAAGTTGAAGTTTTCGAACTTTATTACAAATTGCGTTGACTGCGTTTTTGGCGATTTTCGATGATTTTTGCATTTACCGCAATTTGAAATAAACTTTTCAAACTTAAACTGCCCCAGGAGTTTCAAAGTGTATGTACCTGTATCTTCGTTTCAACTAATAAGAGGACTGAACTTGACTGATTAGTTGTGACGAAGATAGAAATATGTAAACTTCGAAATTCCTGGAGTAATTTTAGTTTCGAAAGTTTATTACAAATTGCGGCAAATGTGCAAATCATCGAAAAACGCCTAAAACAAGTTCAACGCAATTTGTAATAAACTTTGAAATCTCCATCTTTAATACCTAAACTGTACAGTTCTGCCCCTGATTAGTTGTAACGAAGCTACAAATACATATACTTCGAAATTCCCGAAGAAATTTTAATTTGAAAAGTTTATTACAAATTGCGGCAAATGTGAAAATCATCGAAAATCGCCAAAAGTCAAAGTCAACGCAATTTGTAATGAAGGTTCGAAAACTTCATCCCTGGTGTCTAAACTGTCCTGTTCTGTCCCCTGATTAGTTTTTACGATGATACAAGTAATATACTTCGAAATTCCTACGGTAGCTTATGTTTGGAAAGTTTATTACAAATTGCGCAAATGTGAAATCATCGAAAAACGCCAAAAACCAGTCAACGCAATCTGTAATGAAGTTTGAAAACTTCATCTTTAATGTCTAGACTGTACAGTTCTGTCCCCTGATTAGTTGTGACGAAGATAGAAATATGTAAACTTCGAAACTCCTAGAGTAAGTTTAATTGGAATGTTTATAACAAATTGCGGCAAATGTGAAAATCATCGAAAAACGCCTAAAACCAAGGTCAACGCAATTTGTAATAAAGTTTGAAATCTGCATCTTTAATCTCTAAACTGTACAGTTCTGTCCTCTGTTTAGTTGTAACGAAGCTACGAATAAATTTCCGGAAAAATTTTAATTTGACAAGTTTATTACAAATTGTGGCAAATGTGAAAATCATCGAAAATCGCCAAAAGGCAAAGTCAACGCAATTTGTAATGCAGGTTCGAAATCTTCATCCCTGATGTCTAAACTGTTCTGTTCTGTACCCTGATTAGTGGTTATGATGATACAAGTAATATACTTCGTAATTCCTACAGTAGCTGTTGTTTTGAAAGTGTATTACAAATTGCGAGAATTGTAAAAATCATCGATAAATGCCCCAAAACAACGTAAACGCAGTCTTTAATGAAGTTTGAAAACTTCATCTTTAATGTCTAGATTGTACAGTTCTGTCCCCTGATTAACTGTGACGAAGATAGAAATATGTAAACTTCGAAATTCCTGGAGTAATTTAAGTTTGAAAACCAAGGTCAACGCAATTTGTAATAAAGTTTGAAATCTTCATCTTTAATCTCTAAACTGTACAGTTCTGTCCCCTGATTAGTTGTAAACACTCATTGGTTGTCATAAAATGCCTTAGCGTGCCTGTTTTAGATCAAGTATAGATATTCTCATTAGTTGAAATTTAACGCTTCAATACCAGTCCGATCATTATGTGATAGAATCTTATTCTGCCATTGTTCGATAATAGTTTGGACCCTGGTAGGATTGTTAATCTCTCATTTGGATCTGGGTCTACACTGCTGTTCAGACCGGTCTGTCCATGTTTTTGATGTAATTGCGGTAAAATTAGTGACGTGGTGTATATATATATATAAATATATATATATGTATATATATGTATATATCAGTTACACTTATACACCGACTGAAAACCACGCACAGCTAAACATTTTGCCGTACTTTTCCGTACAAATTAGGGGGTGGTCGGGTGGTGCGAAGGTGCTGTGTATCTTACATCACCGGGGCGTCCAACTGATATTGGCTTACAGTTGGGCAAGGCCTGCTATCCTTGTAGTAGGTAAGGGTAGAGGGGGAATGTTTTTATTTCTTCTGTTTCTTCACTTTCATTCCTGTTCCTCTTTCTTCCCTGTCCCTCTCTTTTATCTCCTCTACTCTCTCTTCTATCTCTTTTCTCCCTTTCTCTGGGAGACGACACAAAATGACCCTTAAGGGTTGACGTGTCGTTAAACCCCAACACAATCAAAAACCGTACAAATTAAGATATTCCATGTCGTGTCATCGATAGTCTAAAATGAATCAATACTGGTCGCTCATACTTTTAAGTCTGGATTCTTGAGGTGAAAACGGTTAAAATGGTGACACGATTTATTGTAGCATAATAATATGTTATTATTATGCTAAAACCGTTGTTGTCAATACATATTCAGCTCGAGGCAGGTTGTCGTAGTCTCTCTGTGGATCAGGACGGCTTATTTAATGACCATTCCCAGCCAATATGATGACGTTGAACAGTAGACATGGATCGAATGGACAAATTGCAAACTTTCATCGCACTGCTCAAGCAGTCTGATCTGGGTTTCCAGTGTCTGATCAGGGATGGTCTGTCCGGTATTCTGTGGGGAGATCGGCAAACTGTCTGTACTGCTTAATTGCCAGAGATTAATGATTTAATATTAGTTTGTTCTACATTCGTCGCAGGTCGGTAGATTCGGGGACGAATCTACTTAAGCAGGGGAAATTGTCGCAGGTCGACCGTGTGGCTCGGTAGCCCAGTTGGCAAGAGTGCTCGCACGGTATGCGAGAGGTCCAGGGTTCGAGTCCCGGTCGGGTCATGTTCTTTTTTCCTCCTCTGTGACACATATGTAGGTTATAAATAACAACACACCTCATAACGGAACAAAATATAAGGGAAAAATGAATTTTGTACATTTTGAGCAGTTAGACGCACAGGTTTAAAAGCACCCTTCGTCAAAAAGCGAGTCTGGTGAACCTATTCCTTGATACTACTACAAAGATGTTATTTTGGAGGTCTGGAATATGATCTACAGAGTAATCACTCCCTATCAGCTCTTAGCTCCTTTGCCACTGACCCATTTTTGCCGAGTGGGCGCCACTGTCTCAACTATTTGGGCCGGCCTGTTTCCGGTCGCAATTTGTCTAACTGTCAAACTGTGTTTCTTGTTGTTGTCAGTGAAATGACATAAGTTCCTTGATATAATGCAGGCAGTGATGGCCCTGATCAGACGTCGTGTTATACGGAGTCTGATCCGGGACTGCACTACATGCCATTGTGCCTTATTTGGACGTAAGCATAAATGGATTAATGGCATTAGAAAAGTATATATTCTTCAGCAAATATAAAGTGTGAATTACTAAATTATTTGCATATCTTAATATGTATAGTACCTACAATAAGTGGATCAATGATGCATCTATTTGACCCGGCCTGCTTCCGGTCGTAGTTTGACTGACCGTCTTATTGTATTTCTTGTTTGTTGCCTGTGAAACGTCAGAAGTTCCGTAATATGATGCAAGCAGTGAAGACCCTGATCAAATGCCGTGGCATACGGAGTCTGATCAGGGTCTGCAATGCTTGCCACTGTGCCTTTAATGGCACGTTATAAATGGATTGATGGCATTAGTAAAGTATATATTTTTCATAAAAAATATAGCGTTTTTTTACTAAATTATTTATCATTTGCTGCTTTGTCAGTGTTCTATTATTTGCATAACTATCTTATCTGTATTATAAATTTGGCATCTTCGACATGTTTTGAACTTAGTCATTGTATATATGTGTATTAGACACTCAAATTTTGATAAAACTATATTCATGGTATAACACTTAGGAACTGTTGGGATTGCGGCTGCTAACTGATTGGAAAACCCACAGCACGATAAACTGTTAAGTTATTTGTAAACCCTCCATTCTTTGTTATCATGTCTATTTTTGTTTTCTTCATCTTTTATATGTTTTTACGAATTCCTTCTATGCACTTATGGGTATTTGGGGGTAGCGCTCCTTGGTCATTCCCGCCGATTCATTATTTTATCACTTGTATGCGAGTTGGCACACCAGTTGCTGATTTGTTTCTATTTCTCCTTTCAACAATTACATAGTTTATGATGTGAAACAAGTATCAGTAGCTGATATGCCAACATACTGTTGCATGTACAAGTTCTCAATTCTACTTCATTTTCTTATGTTTTTAGTATCACGATGCAGACGATTTTGTCTTACTCATTCATTCTTCAGCTGAAACAAAACGAATATGTAGCTAACAATATTATTAATCATAACTATTGTAAAAATTTAACAAAAGGAAAGAATCACGAAGCAAACGCAAAATTTATGTTGTATGTATATATATGTTCTTTTACTGTAATGTTGATAGCATGGCTGTCTGCATTATTACTATCTGCTGGCGATATTCATCCGAACCCAGGCCCATCGTCGTCAATATCATCAGTAACCACTAGTTCAATTTCTGGCATCTCTTCTACATTTATAAATTCATTGAATATAAGTCATCATCTGTCTTTTGTTCACTACAATGTCCAAAGTCTGGCTTCAAAACTAGATGTGTTGCACGCAGAGTTATTCCATTTTGACATATTGGCTTTTACTGAGACCTGGTTGAACTCGTCCTTTTCTACAAGTGATATTCGTCTACAGTCTTTTAACAGCCCTGAACGCAAGGACCGAGTTGGAGACAGTCACGGTGGTGTCATAATATATGTAAAGGAGGGTTTACATTATAGACGCAGGCAAGATTTAGAACCTAGAGGTATCGAATGTATATGGATTGAACTTTCAAATAATCATAAACGCACGCTTTTTGGCTTATTTTACAGACCACCCAATTCCGATCTTGCTTGTTACTCCCTGATAGAAGACTCTTTACACCTAGCTGTTGACTCAGGCATAAATGACATAATTATAACGGGTGACTTCAACTTCAACATGCTACATCCGCAATCATCGCGGAAGATACTTAGTTTCTGCACTCAATTTGCATTATTCCAAGCTATAAACGAACCTACTCACTTTACTGAAACTTCCTCTTCCCTACTGGATATTCTCCTCGTAAGCAATAATTCCCACTTAATAGTCAGTGGTGTTGCGGATCCATTTCTGAATCAAGAGCATCGGTACCATTGTCCAATTTTCGGTATATACAATTTCTCTAAACCCAAGTCAAAATCCTTTACCCGGCATATATGGAAGTACGATCAAGGAGATTATAACCTATTACGCAATAAAGCTGCATCTACTGACTGGGTATCCCTAGAAGATAATGACATAAACACACATGCAAAGAATGTCACTGATTACATACTATTCATATCAAAATTATGCATCCCAAATAAAAACATAAAAGTTAGACCTTCCGATCCACCCTGGTTAACTACATTTATCAAACGATATATTAGAAAACGCAAAAGGGCTTATAGAAAAGCTAAACAAACTGATTTGCAGTACCATTGGGATAAATTCAGGAAACTCAGAAACAAAGTAGTCTCGTTGATAAAATAATCGAAAAGAACATGTGATGAAAATATCGCTAAGAAGTTGAAGTCTGATTCCCTTACTTCTACAGACTGGTGGTCCACTCTAAAAACTGTAATATCTCCCACTGCCACCTCGTCCATCCCACCTCTGGATAGCAATGGACGTATATATACTGATGAGCAAGACAAGGCTAATCTACTTAATAATTATTTTAAGGAACAAACACTGTTAGATGATAGTAACGCTGAACTTCCAGCTTTACCTCCATATAATATCGAATCTACCTTAAATTCTATCATCCTCACCCCCTTAGAAGTTGAATCTGTCCTAAAATCACTACCGATAGGAAAAGCATCTGGTCCAAACGGATTAAGCAATCGCATTCTTAAAGAACTGTCAAAAGAACTAGCTTTTCCGCTATGTGTCCTCTTTAACCGATCCCTCAGTCAAGGGGAAGTACCTAGACAATGGAAAGAAGCAAACATATGCCCTATTCATAAAAAGATGATCCCTCATTAGTATGTAATTACAGACCCATTTCTTTGCTAAACTCTGAAGACAAAGTATTTGAAAGGCTTATATTCAAGCACTTATACAATCATCTTCGAGATAATAACGTTCTATCATCTTTACAGTCCGGGTTCATACAAGGAGACTCCACTGTAAACCAACTCACTTTCTTGTACAATACATTCTGTCAAGCCTTAGACATGGGCAAAGAAGTTAGAGTTGTCTTCTGCGACATCAGGAAAGCATTTGATCGTGTATGGCACGCAGGGCTTTTACACAAACTTAAGGCAGCAGGTGTTCAGGGAGAACTTCTCAAATGGTTTACAAATTATTTAGCTGAAAGAAAACAACGCGTTATACTTCCTGGTGTCGCGTCAGACTGGACATATTCTTGCTTGAGTGCCGCAAGGCTCCATACTCGGGCCAATACTTTTCTTAATCTACATTAATGACATAGTCGCTGAAATTGGCTCCAACATTCGCCTGTTCGCTGACGATACTAGCCTCTACATTATTGTTGAAAATCCTATTACATCTGCTGTTTGCCTTAACTTAGACCTTTCAAAAATTTCTATCTGGGCAAACAACTGGTTAGTTGACTTCAATCCGATCAAAACCGAATCAATGATGATATCTCGAAAACTAAACAAGCCTGTTCACCCACCCCTGTTTATGCAAGAAGTACAAATAGCTGAAGTGTCATCTCATAAACACCTAGGCTTGATTCTGTCCAACGACTGCACTTGGCACCAACATATTGATTACATAACTAAAACAGCATGGAACAGGATTAATATTATGCGAAAACTCAAGTTTAAGTTGGACAGGAGTTCTCTAGAAATAATATTTACAACTTTTATAAGGCCCTTACTTGAATACGGGGATATAGTATGGGACAACTGCACACAATTTGAAAAACAAGAAATTGAGAAAATCCAAATCGAAGCCGCACGAATTGCCACTGGAACAACCAAACTTGTATCTCTTAATGCCCTGTAACAAGAAACTGGCTGGGTTACACTAGAAAAGAGACGGGAAAATCATAAACTCGTCATGTTCTACAAAATGTATAATGACTTAACTCCGTCTTATCTTTCTTCTTTAGTACCACAGTCAATAAACAATCTATCCCAATACAGCCTCCGAAATGCAGATAACCTACAATCTATTCACGCTAGAACTAATCTATATTTTCAGTCTTGTCTACCATCTGTGGTAAGAAAATGGAACGACTTGTCCGATGAAGCAAAACGTTCCAGTTCGGTTACTTCTTTCAAGAATTATTTAAACCGCAACAGAACGTCTATTCCAAAATATTTCTATACAGGCAATAGGAAAACACAGATCTTGCATACACGTCTCCGAACAAAATGTAGCAGCTTAAACAGCGATCTCTACTCCAAAAATATAACTGAATCTCCATTTTGCCACTGTGGACAGGTAGAAAATTCGCACCATTATCTACTTTGTTGTCCCTTGTACACCGCACAGAGAAACGAACTCTTTAAAGCTGTATCAGTGTATCAAACAATATCGCTTAATCTTCTACTATATGGAGATGCCTCTTTACCATACACAACAAATGTTCTTATATTTGAAAAAGTCCAAAAGTATATAAGCGACACAAAACGCTTTTAACTGTTGAAGCCATTTAAATACAATGTTCTGTACATGCAACTCTCTATTGAAACGTTAGTAGATTCTGTGGGATACTTACCAGGGAATCGCTGCCCTTATCCCCCCAATTGTTTTTATTAAAATCCCTTAAGGTCTTGTGATATATTAAAGCGACTTCTACGACTGATTTTATCAGCCTTAGAAGTGGCATTAGTATGAACCAGTTAACAGTTATGGCTCTTTAATTGATATTCTGACCTTACTGTCATTTCCAGTATATATATATAATTTTTTTTTTTTTATTGCTTTCGTTATCTTATCATTGCTCTTTATATATATATGTGTATATATATATATATATATATATATATATATATATACTATATATATATATATATATATATATATATATATATAATATATTTGTTTGTGTTTTTTTTTTTTTTTTTTTTTGTTTTTTTTTTTTTGTGTGTGTTTTTTTGTTTGTTTTTTTTCTTCTTTCAAATCTGCATCCTTAATTCACATCCACAAATTGAGATCTATATTGTTTAACATTTTTCCGTCACTATTTGTACAACTGTAATTGTTAAGGAGAAGAACTAAATAAGTAGTCATACTTTCGTTCTGATCCTATTTCTTATGTGCTACAATGTATATTGTCATGTAATATTTGGATAATAAAATATGTTTATACCAAATGTGAAAGTCACCGAAATACGCCTAAAACCAAGGTCAACGCAATTTGTAATAAAGTTTGAAATCTTCATCTTTAATCTCTAAACTGTAAAGTTCTGTCCCCTGATTAGTTGTAACGAAGCTACAAATATATATACTTCAAAATTCCCGGAGAAATTTTAATTTGGAAAGTTTATTACAAATTGCGGCAAATGTGAAAATCATCGAAAATCGCCAAAAAGCAAAGTCAACGCAATTTGTAATGAAGGTTCGAAAATTTCATCCCTGATGTCTAAACTGTCATGTTCTGTCCCCTGATTTGTTGTTACGATGATACAAGTAATATACTTCGAAATTCCTACGGTAGCTTATGTTTGGAAAGTTTATTACAATTTACGGCAAATGTGAAAATCATCGATAAACGCCTAAAAACAAGGTCAACGCAATTTGTTATAAAACTTCGTCTCTGGTGTCTAAATTGTCCTGTTCTGTCCCCTGATTAGTTGTTAGGAATTTACATGTACACATACTTATTACAAATTGCGGCTTTATTACAAATTGCGTTGTGTCATGCGCTGCAATTTGTAATAAACAATGTTTTTACAAATTGCGGCGTTATTACAAATCGCCGGGTTTGCTAAAGGCAGGTAGTTGTCCTTTAAGTGGTTATTTTTGTGATTTTTGCGATGGTACAATATTTTGGGTTTGTTTGTGTTGATGTTTTACGGCCCAGTCAACCCAATGGGGTCATGTCGAGCGCGGTCAGTTTACCTAACAACACGTTTACTGGGCAGGCTTAGTACTGTAAGCGGTTAACCAGTATTGTGCACATTCTTTCGCCAGAAACTGACAACTGCCCTTCTTGAATCAGCGGAAGGGAGAGAATGACCGTAGAAAATATTTCATGATCAATCTCCACGAAAGCTTGTTGCCGACCTTGGCGGGGGTTGAACCGGCGACCTCCTGGTCTCCATTTGGACGGCGCATCCAACTGAGCCACCGAGGCCGGCCCAATATTTTGGTTGCCATAGTAACCTTTACAGTTGTTTATTTACATCACACACAAATCGTTCATGTCACCTTAGTTGAAAATAGATAATGACACTTGAGATTGTCTAGGAAGATATTGCAGTTAGGCGAGGATTTTTCCTAATTGGCTCACGTGTTGATTACTAGATTTCAGAAATAATATTCTTTGGTTTATTAGCTCACCTTCACACGAAGTGCTCAAGGTGAGCTATTGTGTCAGTCGTACGTACAGTCGTACGTACATCATGCGTCGTCAACTTTTATGTTGTTCACCCTCTAGAGGCTAAAGGTTTTCATCAATCATAATTACCAGAATGTTTGACATGATGATACCTCGGTAAAATTCGAATAATGGTTATATCATGTAAAAAACTAGGTCACAGTGAAATTTCTTTAAAACCTTGTTCACCCTTTAGAGGCCAACATTTTGCTTCAATCGTCATGAATCTTTACCAGAAAATTTGTCTAGATAATATCTCGGTCAAGTTTGAACATGGGTTATGTCGAGTTATGTCGAGTAAAAAAACTAGGTCAAGTTTCTTTAAAACATTGTTCACTTCACCCTCTAGAGGTCACAGTTTTGCTGGAATCTTCATGAAACTTTACCAAGATGTTTGACATGATGATATCTCGGTCATATTTGAATATAGGTTATGTCAGATGAGACAGTAGGTCACTAGATTAAATTTCTTTAAAACCTTGTTTACACTCTAGAGGCCACATTTTTGCTTTTATTTTCATGAAACTAAACCAAAAGGTTTCTCTTGATAATATCTTATTCAAGTTCGAATATGGGTCATGTCGGATCAAAATCTAGGTCACTAGTTTAGATTTGTTCAAAACCTTGTTCACTCTCAAGAGTCCACAGTTTTGCTTCAATCGTCATAATTATTTTTACCAGAATGTTTTTCTTGTTAATATCTCGGCTAGGTCGTGTTGGAATATGGGTCATTTTGAGTAAAAATAGCTCACTGGGATTCATTTCTTTGAAAAAACTTGTTCACCCTCTAGGATCCATAGTTTTGATTTAGTCTTCATGGAACTTTCCAAGACAGTTTTTTTTTTCTGATAATATATTGGTTTAGTTTGAGTATGCGTCATGTATGGTTGACAAAGAAGGTCACTAGACCAGATTTGTTTAAAACCTTGCTCATCCTCTAGAGACCTAATATTTGCTTTAATCTGGGTAAATTTTCACCAGAATATTTGTCTTATTAATATATTGGGCACGTTCGAATTTGGGTCATGTAGGGTCAAAAACTAGGTCACAAGGTCGAGTTTCTTCAAAACCTTGTTAACCTTCTTGAGGCCACATTTTTCCTTCAGTCTTCACAGAACTTTGCCAAAATAATGAACTTGATGATATCTCAGTCAAGTTTGAAGATAGGTCATTCCGGATCAAAAACTACGTCACTGTGTAAAATTTCTTTAAAACATTATTCACCCTCTAGAGGACACAGTTTTGTGTTAATCTTCAAAGAACTTTGCCAAAATTTTTGGCTTGATAATGTCTCGGTCAGGTTGGAATGTGGGGCCTGTAGGGTTAAAAACTAGGTCACTAGGTCACTTTTCTATAAAACCTTGTTCACACTCTAGAGGCCACAGTTTTGCTTCAGCCTTTATGAAACTTTACCAGAGTTTTTTTTAATGATATCTTGATCAAGTCTGAATATGGATCATGCCGAGTCAAAAACCAGGTCACTAGGTTAGATTTCTTTAAAACCTTTTTCAACCTCTGGACTCTACAGTTTTTTCTCCAATCTTCATGAAACTTTACCAGAATCTTTGCCCTTATGATATCTTATTCAAATAATCATCATGAATCTTGCTCAAAATACTTACCTTGATGATTTCTAAGTCACGTTTGAGACTAGGTAACTCGGGTAAAAAAACTAGTTCAACGGACCAAATCAAAGACAAAAATTAATAGCGCTCTAGAGACCTCGTTTTTGAAGTAATTTTCATGAATCTTGCTCAAAATGTTTGTCTTGATGATTCCTAGGTCGACTTTGAAACTGTGTCATTTTGAGTAAAAACTATGTCACAAAGGAAAACATTGTAAATATTCTAGAGGTCACATTTGTTTTTGAGCAATCATCATGAATCTTGCTCAAAATGTATGTCTTCATAGTTTCTAGGTCGGGTTCAAACTGAATCACTTGAGATGATAATCTAGGTCACCGGTCCAAATCAAAGGAAAATATTGTTAACACTGTAGAGGTCGCATTTTTAAGTAATCATCATAAATCTTGCTCAAAATGTTTGGCTTGTTGATTTCTAGGTCAAGTTTGAAAGTGGGTTACTTGGGGTCAAAAGCTACGTCACTGGTTCAAATCACAGGCAAACCTTGTTAACACTCTAGAAGTCACATTTTGAAATGACAATCATGAGTTGTGCTCAAAATGTTTGGCTTGTTGATTTTAGGTCAAGTTCAAAACTTTTTCACTTGGGGTCAAAAATTAGGTCGCCAGGCCAAATTAAAGGAAAACGTTAACACTCTAAGAGTTTACGTTTTTTTGAAGTGATTATCATGAATCTTGCTCAAAATGTTTTGTCTTGATAATTTCTAGGTCAAGTTTGGAGCTGGGTCATTTATGACCTATATTTCATTGTCCAGTGATTTTCTAAATTTTTTATTCTGTTTAAGTTAGTTTCTCAGTAACTATTAATCATACGGCAGTGACACTTGGCATTTGCATACATTTTAGCATTGCCTCTTGAGTGCAGTCATCCATATTTGACATTGACCTATATTTTACTGTCCACTGAATTTATTAAGCTTTTGCGTTTAGGTCAGTTTCTCAGTTACCATTTGTCCAAACGCCAGTGATTCTTCGCACATACATACACCTTAGCATGGCCTCTTTAGAGCAGTAATCCATATTTGACCTTGACTTATATTTCATGGTCCATTAGACATGCTACATTGTCCTACTTGTTAATATAATCATCTGGAATCTCGGTCAGAATGTTTCCTTTGATCATTTCTAGGTCACGTTGTGTAAGTGCTCTGATAGTCAGGTGAGCGATACAGGCCTATCATGGCCCTCTTGTCATGTATTCCGGAGGCCCGACGTCTGAATCATGGCAGAAAGGAAAATTTATGCTTCTTATTATCAAGGGTAGATAACTCCAGCCCAAAAACACTTGTAAATTAGTACCATGTTCAAAACGATGGGACTGGTTAACCGCTTGGAGGACTAAGCCTGCTCAGTAAACGTGTGGTTAGGTAAACTGACCGCGCTAGACATGACCCCATTGGTTTGAATGGGCCGTAAAACCTCACCACAAACAAACAAAACGATGGGAATTTTATTTAGTTACCTTTCCCTTTGGAAAATATTTCTTACACCAGAATGACGAGAGCAAAACACTGATTGGAAATTATATTTGAATGAATATAGTCTGTGCGCGTCTCAGGTATATTTTACTAGAATTCTGTTTCTTACGTACGGCGAAAATGCAGAATTAAATGTTTTTCATTAAAATTGTTATATAAGTAGTCCCCCTCCCACCCCTAGACCCAACTTCCTATATATATATATATGACATAAGTATGTAATATATCCACCAAAATGCATCTTGGGTCGTGTGGGGGTTTGTGGCGGGGGGGGGGGGGGGGGGGGGAAGGCATATTTTTATAATAACTTCTATGAAACTCAGTTTTGCATTTAAACCGATAATTTAAGTCATGTATACCAGACTTGCACACTGACTGTATTCATTTAACAATTTCAGTCTTGTGTTCTCGTTATTCTGATGCAAGAAATATTTTCTAAAGGAAAAGGTAACTACAGTCGAACCTCGTTATCTCGATCTCGCTTATTTCGAATAACCGCTTAACTCGAATTGAAAATCTGATCCCTATTTTAACATGAAATTATGACAACAGGTAACAAAATAATGTGGAAAAGAGGAGAAATTGCTCCTAAGGAGCAATTTCTCCTCTTTTCCACATTATTTTATATATATATTTCTAACAAATTACACATTCATTTGTTAAATGTAATTGTTCAATTTATTGTTTTCCTCACTCTCTCAACTCTGATATGTCGATGTACGGATATCTCGAAGTATTTCAGTGAGTCCCTTGGAATTCGAAAAAAAGAGAGTCGACTGTAAATGTAATTCCATCGTTTTGAATATAATATTAATTTAGGAGTTTTCGGGGTGGGGTAAACAGGGCTGAATCATCTCTCCATAATCAGAAGCTAGTAGCATATTTGCCGTCCTCGGTGGCTCAGTCGGACGCGCCGTCCGACTGGAGGCCAGAAGGTCGCGGGTTCAAACCCCGCCGAGGTCGGCAACATTCTTTCGTGGAGATTGCTCATGAAGTATTTTCTACGGCCATTCTCACCCTTCCGCTGTATCAAGAAGGGAAGCTTTCTGGCGGAAGAATGTGCACAATACTGGTTAACCGCTTAGAGGACTACGCCTGCCCAGTAAACGTATGGTTAGGTAAATTGACCGCGCTCGACATGACCCAATTGGGTTGACTGGGCCGTAAAACCTCAACACAAACAAACAAATCAAGAAGGGCTGTTGTCAGTTTCTGGCGAAGGAATGTGCGCAATGCTGGTTAACCGCTAAGAGGACTAAGCCTGCCCAGTAAATGTGTGGTTATGTAAACTGACCGCTCTCGACATGACCCCATTGGATTGACTGGGCCGTAAAACCTCAACACAAACAAAATTAGCATATTTTTATTTCTGCTGTGGTACAGACATCGGGCTACCGGAATATGTAATAAAATCGCATATTGTAATTTCTAAAGTCTGGTCCAACACCTGAGCCAACTAGGAAAAATTTTCGCCTTACTGGAATATCTCCTTTTGGCCTACAGAATCGGTTGCTAGTGTGCCATCGTTGCCACTACGCAAGATGATGATTTATTCATTGATCTGTCACCACTCATTTTAGGTGAACTTGATTAAATCTTTTATTAATGAGAAAACTAAAAGTGAGCATCCAATTCATGCCATATGCAGACACGATCTCGATACCACTTAAAAATTGTTGAAACCGACGATAAATCCAACTATAAACAACAACAACAAAGCATTGCTATGTTATATTCCTTTTCATTCTCACCTCTGCACAACTTCTTTCAAATTTTATAACATTCCTTTTTTGTGCCCTCTCAACCCTATTTTCTGCTATATTTTCTGATCAAACCCCTACCATAACCTAGATAAGTAGTTTCTAGACAAGCACTCCTCCATTCTTCTTAACCCATTTACCCCTGGCTTTATGAAAAGAAATTTAATTCCTGAATATTGACACATTCATTATTGCGAAGAAGGATTTCAGTCCAAAATCAATAACAGAGCGGCAAGCTGTGTAGATCCAAAGAAGATGGTTGGTTTCATCTGGATTTGCATTGTTTGCAGTGATATCGGAATCGGTCTGTAGGGACGAAAGGGTTAATATGGAAGGTTTCCCAGTCATCAAATGTAGCAGTATGTGGCATATGAAGTATAAAATGCATTCTTACCGACTGTTCATTAAAACCATCTTGGTTGGTTTGTGTTAAGTTTCCCTCCTTGTCGTCATTCATTCACATGCTTTTCTGCAGATACAAAGTTTCGATAGTTTATATTGTATTATATGTTTTTTGTTGATATAAAACATATGAGCCCAAGGTTGTTAACAAGAAAAGATTAATAGCTTAATTGAAGTATTTCAGAGACGGAAGAAAATCTCACCTTTCTTTAGAAAACAGTACAGCAACTAAAGTGGCATTCTGTGTTTGGATGTAACAGGGAGCTCAGACATGGTGTATTCAAGAATTCAAGAATCCAAGAAAACATCTAGAGGTTACTGTCTGGGAAAGAGATAATCACTCATGGTGTAGTATTCATTCAATGTAGAAAAAAACACATCTACTAAAATGCTATAATTTTATTCTATGGTTCGTGGAATAGCATAAAATAGCCTTTGTGTCTGTTCTGCGCAAATGAGCTCTGTGGAAACGTTTATACTTGATGTCCATTTATCAAAGATCGATTAGACTGGTCTGGATAATGATCTTTAAAATGCAATAATACATACCCAAAAAGAAATAGTACATAACACTGTTTTAGACCGTTGACAGCAAATCTACGGTAAAGAAGCATCCCAAATAAAATTAATACACCCAAGTGCCCTCGCATTGGCTTGATATGCGTCTTTAATTATTACGATCCTTTATCTTAAATAGACAATGTGTACTCCTTTATCATAGTAAAGGAATTGGTAGCTAAAACAAATCGTAAAATAACCGCAATATCTCGGATGAATTGGCTGACCTAGTAAACACACAACGTTGGAACACAGCCTTGTTACTTTGGACAGCAGAAGGTAAGCAATTTATTAAATGGTATAAAACCCGATACTGAAATTTCCAGCCTTGATAATAGCATCTATTTAATGTGTTTCTGACAACATTACAGGTAGAAAATTGGGAAATGAATTAGAACATCCAAATAATAAAGTAAACATGACAGGAAAAATGCCTGCCCAAGGTCGGACGAACCCATGACCCAAGTTACACTCGTCCAGTTTCCTGCCTTCTGAGCTACCCGGACGGTCTTATTAAGTCCATGCATTTGAGTCACTACACCCCTCCCCCTCATAAGATTTGGGATTCAGGCACCACCAATCCTCGGTAACCCAGGTGTGATCCATTACGTTACACTTCATTCATCACCCCTGGGACAACTCGCTTACGTTTCTTCGTCCTCATGAATTATTAATGAGGGCATCTGATTGGTGATCTCAGTATTTCCATGAGAAATTTTAATCTATTTTTTTCTGGCGTATTCCGCAAATAACGTCATCGTTCTATGTTTGTTTTGCGAATATCCAATCATGTCGTTCGTTGCAATCCAGGCATGGTATTAATTGCTGACGAAAACGTTTATCGGGGTTTCCTGAGTTATTTTTAGTAACGGAAGAAGAACAAATGAATCTTTCGCAGAAGAGAGTAGCGCTATGTTAGCGACATTTTAATTAGCTATTGAGGTGTTGTGAATATTCATAGAAAACGACATTTCGTCAGTCAGCTGTCCCAGGGGTGATGAATGAAGTGTAACGTAATGGGTCACACCTGGGTTACCGAGGATGGGCATCACCCAGCTGTCCTGAAGGTCTCTAGCCTGCAACCCCCGATAGGCCGCATTCTATGCACACCACTTTACTTCTGACACCAGTGAGCAGGGGAGGAAAACTGCCTTCCCGAGGCGGGACGAATCCCCATAACACTAGTCAGGTGCTCCAACTACTGAAATGCGCAGACGGTCTTATTTACAATGTTATTTGTCGAGGTAAGGATATATTATTGATGTAAATACGTTATCGGTCTACTGCTCTATTCATTGGTGCACCTTTAACAATACATTCAAGCTGACAAAATTTATCGATGCACATATCATTGGGGTCAAGTGTCTTTCAACCATTTGCATCATCCTGCGCATGCGTTTAGTATAACCGGGCCTTTGCTCTCCGTTCATACATTATGTAGTATCCAATGATTCTGCTAGCGGACAATCCCCTGTTCAGACAGTGCGAATGTGTAGATTGATCTGGGCCTTCGCTGTCTGCATATACCCGAAGATACGTTTTCGCATGGCGCGGCCCATTTATTTGATACTTGAATTTCCAGACTACTATATTTTTGGGATCACCAAAATTTTATTGGTACAAATATAGAAATACTGGTGCATCGATAAAATTTATCAGTCCATCAACAATATTTTATCATGGATATGATTACATTCATATAATAGTGATTTGCTATCTTGGCCCAGTCCTGCGGATATGAATGCTTAGGGAGAAACAAAAATGTGGACTTATTTGCATTTGAATGCACTGTGCCCCTGGAGCTTTCTGTCTGTTAAAAACATGGAGAAACAAAGAATAGACAATACTTTTCCTGCCTATAATTTGTTTGTTTGCATTTTTATCTTTTGTAACCCGACGGGTTAAATAGTTGTACAGCATAACAGAAATCTATTCGGTATACCCGTCAGTCAGTGGCCTTCCAGTGGGGATATACCAGTAGTCAACTGCCGGCCTCGGTGGTTCAGTTGGATGCGCCGTCCGACTGGAGACCAGGAGGTCGCGGGTTCAACCCCCGCCGAGGTCGGTAACATTCTTTCGTGGAGATTGATCATGAAATATTTTCTACGGTCATTCTCTCCCTTCCGCAGATTCAAGAAGGGCAGTTGTCAGTTTCTGGCGAAAGAATGTGCACAATACTTGTTAACCGCTTAGAGGACTAAGCCTGCCCAGTAAACGTGTGGTTAGGTAAAATGACCGCGCTCGACATGACCCCATTGGGTTGACTGGGCCGTAAAACCTCAACACAAACAAACCAGTAGTCAAGTCTTTTTTTTTTTTTATTTATCTAGCATGTTCTAAAATCTAAATGTCATTTACGAACGGATATGACCGTTTTATTATTATTTTTAGGGTCATGTTGAATGCGGTCAATATACCTAACCACACGTTTTCCGAGGCAAGCTTACGGTGTAGAATATATATATATATATTACTTTATGTGTAATTGTGGCTGTTGCGGTTATTTTACTTTATATGTATTTGTGGCTGTTGCGGTTATTTAGATTTTATTTTTAGCAATATACATTTTTTTCGGCGTAGCTGTATAAGCTGGCTTTTGACATACTTATTGGTATTAGTCTCGAATGAATAGATAGTAATTTGCGATTGGTTAAAAATATATAAACTTCTGCAACCAAGTAGGGGTAAGTATAGAATTTTTCCGATGTTTAACAAATATATTCATGACTGAACAATCGCTTGATTATGACATGTATCTATTTAAAGTTGTACAGTATGGCAATGCAGATGTTAAACAATGGAAAAATACCCATAATCTAAATAATACCAATAAAATAGTTGCAATGAAATAAATGATTATAGACGAACTTTTAATTTTGTACAGTGTGACTAAATGTTTGATGTAAGCGGCCCAAACGCTAAGCGAACAAGGGGCGTTCAAGATTACTTCTCTCCACTGTGTCGATAATATACAGAATTATCAAGTGCCTTGTATTATGTACAAAAAGGGATATAAAATTGCATGGTTTAATTTTATATAATAAATAAACAGGAATTATGCCTTAAGCTTGATAGAAATATTGGCAACATAAATAATATTGTTCATTCTTAACTAGGAAATAGGTTTGTTGAACACCCCTTTTATTCATTCGCGGTGTAAGCGGCCTATTCGTAAACAACACGAAGAAGAAATATTACTCTATTTAGCTCCGCTTCAGGAAGGATTTTGTTTCTCTATTCATACCGAATGAAATTTGTTCAAATAAAACACAGAGTACGCGAAAATGAAGTTCTTTCTGGTGGTGTAAGCGCTATTCTGCGATCTGGTCTAATTCTCGAGAACATTCGAAGAATGTTTTTGCTGTCAGTCTGGGTGACCGGGACAATGTACATGTTTTTTTTTTTTATGAAAAACTTTCTCCGAATGTTCTCGAGAATCAGACCATGGCTCGGTTGTTCAAAGCGTCGTTAGCTTAACGAGCTCGTTAAGGGCATTTCGTTAAATGTTTTAGCGGATTCAATATACAATATTCTGACATTTTTTGCTGAAAAAAAAATGAGTAGCTTTTGCACTGCAAAAGTTACTCACATATTTTCAGCCCAAAAAAAAAAAAAAAAAAAAAAAAAAAACAGCATATTTGCGTATCACTCGATGTAAATTTTAACGAGTCGCTAACTAACGACATCGTTAGTTTTGAACAACTGGGCCCAGATTGCAGAATAGCATCGACACCACCAGAAAGAGCTTGATTTTCCAAGTACTCTGCGCTTTACTTGAAAAAAAAAATCAATCTGGTATAAATCGAGATATCCTAAAACATCCTACCTGAAGCGGAGTTAAAAATAGTAACAAACTGTGTACATAGTGATTTGGTCACGTGGATTCCCCACTACAATCAAACTGTCTGAAACATCAATGTGTAGGAGAGCCGAATGATTGTTCAACGTTTGTGAATAGCGTTATCCCTGTTGTTGGTATAGCATCCAAATCTTTCAAAATCTCCTCAGTACGGGCTGGTTGGATTTTTTTATAGAGATTTTTCTTCAACAGAAGGTCTTTAAATCTTGTTAAAAGAATTCTGTTCCGTCAAAAAATATGGCTTCCAGTTGGCGTGGTTACTTTTCGTTATATATGGAATTATGTAGAGTAAACTTGACAGTTCTTCTTCTGCACAACCTATGGTCCAATTTCAAAATTTTTGCACAAATGTAACAAAGGTGAATGTCTATCAAATTTGTTCAGATTAGTTTGTTTGATTCCTCATATGTCTGTCTAGAACACTTCAAATCAACAACTAACTAGATTGCAGTAATACTCACAAACATTACTGGATTGACCGTCCATCAAAAATTTTCAAATTAATTTGTATTACAAGAAAAAAATAAATAAATAAAAATAAAAAAAGTAAATAAAGTAAAATAAGATAAAATAAATAAATAAATAACCATCAAAGGGCAGGGTCTGATATATATATATGCAGAAAACTTTGAAAATATCCTTCTGCCAGGTTAAAAAAAAACTGCTTCCCAGGTGAGCAATCTAGGGCCATCATGACCCTCTTATTACAAATTAAATGTTTTTTTCCAGTTTTTGCCAATCTTCATGGCCAGTGTTACACTTTGCTTACTCTTTATCAAAAAGGTGCCTGGTTGGCATGGATTTTTTAAAACTATATGCCATACGCTTAAATGCTAAATTGCTTTTCATAATTTAGCACAGATATTTACACATCTGAGTACACTCCCATTCCTGCCAACCCTTGCAATATTTACAATGTCGTACAGTATTAAAATTTTCTTGATACTGTTTGCATTCGTAATAACGTTTATATTTTAAAAGGCTTCTTCATTTCATACTGAATCACAAAGTAGCTTCAATATTCATATTCCAGTACCCTTTACGTCGTTTATCTTTTTAAAGATATTTCTTCTTTTAAATAAAACAAAATTTGCTTTGATATTTTAACTCGTATGATTCTGATATTTCTCGTGACCTGAAATATTTCATGCTCGCAGCATAAGTTCCGTCAAGTATTTCCGGTTTAACACTTCTGGTGTGACAGATCTCATGACCTGATAGATCTCACGCTACAATGTCATTTCAACGTAAAGATTTTGCACTGTCGCTGGGAATACTTCAAAGTAAATAATAAGTCATTTCTATGACAATATATAGGGTTTACTCTGGCGTATTTGCTTCAGACTGCATTGATCGTATTAGAGAAGGTCAAAATGAGAGTGCGCGAATGCAACAAGTAGACCTGGGCTTTTGATATTCACCTATATAATGACACCTTTTATGTTCAAGCTGGTTCGCGGCCTAATTGTTAGAGGGTAATTCTTAAAATCAGGGGACTGTAGGTTGCCGTTTTCAGACAGAAATTTTCGAACCATAAAATGCAACAAGAATATAGACTTCCTTGAGTTCAATAAATATTAACAGAGTGAAATATTTAGCTGCTTTACCTATGCGCTTTACGGGTAACGAAAGAAAGGTTTACAAAGTATACACCCAAATATACGCAACACCTACATATTTTTTAAAGTGCCGAAACCCCGCAAAATATCACTACTAAAGACAGTCTCTTCAGCCACCACTACTCAAGTCTCTCCACATGTACACTTTCAATGAGAAGGAATATACCTCACGGGAGGTAGCTCCGATTTTGTTCTACTTACGAAAAGGGGTCTACTCTAAATGTACCGCGTCTGCCTCTCTAGGTAGCCAACCTTTTTAGAGCAGATCCGCCTTTTAGAATGGCTTGAATGGTGTGCAGGCAAGCAAACTTCCCTATAGTTGCAGCTGTTGTAACATATTACAGGAAAATCTGCCGGCTGCATTCAACCCCAGAAGCGTTCGAGTGGTTAGCGCATCCGACCGGATCATGAGGTCCTTGGTTCGAAACTAGCAAGCTGGAATTCAGCTGATGTCTGTACTGCGCCGCTTTACTGCACAGGACCTTTCATTATCACCCTTCAAGCGTCTCGACAGGAGTTTATTGCTTGTAAGAAGAAACGTTAAACTCAAAATCAGCTTGATTTCATTAAATAAAATATACCTATATTAAATAGAGGATTGCTGTGCTGGCCTTAAATATTCGGAAGACAGGCCATAGCAAATTAGGGTCTACACTATTTATAATTCCTTCGCAAAATTTAGACACATCATATGTAGTCAGATAGACTTGTTCAAATTTTTCGATAAGTATGGTAATGAGGCAAGGTATCCGCATACTTAGGGTCAGTATTCAAAGCTGCTTGACTTGTGTCTTGCAATTTCACTATATATGGATTCTAGTCTGCATGTGTATGTATAGTGTCCTTTTATACATGTGTAAGATCATAGGTCTAGTGCTATAGCAATTAGGGTTCAGGATTGGCTTTGTTCCTTGTTGTTATGATTATGCAATAATGACTTCACGCAAGTATGCAAGAGTTTGCTGTGCCTCCTCTGCAGGGCATGATGCAAATCATGCTTTGAAACGGACTCTTAAACAGAACCATTTTTTTTTTTCAAATCATATATTTGAACTTTATTATGAAAATTGTTCTGATTTTATTTTAGTTTCAGGTTTTGTTTGTTTGTGTTGAGGTTTTACGGCCCAGTCAATCCATTGGGGTCATGTCGAGCGCGGTCAGGTTTCCTAACCACACGTTACTGGGCAGGCGTAGTCCTCTAAGCGGTTAACCAGTATTGTGCACATTCTTTCGCCAGAAACCGACAACTGCCCTTCTTGAATCAGCGGAAGGGAGAGAATGACCGTAGAAAATATTTCATGATCAATCTCCACGAAAGAATGTTACCGACCTCGGCGGGGGTTGAACCCGCGACCTCCTGGTCTCCAGTCGGACGGCGCATCCAACTGAGCCACCGAGGCCGGCCTTTTCAGGTTTTGAGGAAGAAAAATGCATATATAAAGGACGTTAACTCTTTGGTGGTGGAGTGCTTAATATTTTCATCGAGTGTTATAAAAAAAATATCATTATTTTTACGAGTGCGAAGCACGAGTAAAAAAATGAATGTTTTCATTACACGAGATGAAAATTGTTATTGTATTCACTGAAAAAGAGCAAATTTTCTTTTACTTAATTGTTTACACGCCAATGCGCACTTCTGATGTCATAACTAACGTCACCAAACAAAACATGAACGTCATGGCGCAGTGTTTCACGTGAAGTGCTGGAAAGACAAAAAACAAAAAAGTTCCTGCAAATGAAAATAATCTTGTTACCAAAATGCTGCTTACATTATAATCAAGAAAATGCATACCGACACTTGATAGTTTTGCTCAGAAACATAGAAAGTGCATAACGACACTTGCTAGTTTTGTTCAGAAACAGAGAAGTTAAAAAAAAATAAAAAAGGAGAAAAAAAAAAAAAAAAAAAAAAAAAAAAAAACCGAAGTGGGATCAGTATCTGTTGGGGAAACAATGAGAATAGCGACGTCGTAATTCGAAACGAGTAGTGAAAATAACATCGATTTGTTGTATTTCATTTGTGAAAATATATTCTTTTATTTATGAAAATATCATTATAATCATTTCGGATATATACTGATTTCACCGCTTGCAATAAGATAAATGTATGTCACCGGCTCGATTCATATACTTGGACATAATTTAACGGAGGTGCCCACCAAGAGAAATAAATAGGGAACCGTATAACTCTGCGAGACACGCAGTTGCACATGTTTCATTGGATCAGCATTTTCCGAGGTCGCCTCAGGCAATGGAACACACAGATGATCACGTACTAGTTAATTCTCTTCTTAGAATGTGAACATTATTTCTTCTTTGACCTCCAGAAAAGACTATATATATATCCTTACTTTGTTTAGGTCAATAATAATACGACTGTCTTATCAATATGAGTAGGAACCATGATTATATAAATTTCGGTTTCCTTGATGCTTGCATTCAAGTATTCATTGACTGGTCAACCTCGGCTGTTCAATTCCAGATCAGATACCAAATGGATTTGTCTGATTAGAATAAAATAATCGTAATCATCAATAGAGTCTCTGTGCAAAGTTTCACAAAGATATCAAACTGTATGGAAGTTTCAATGTGGCTATTTCAGCCTACACATTCTATTTTTATCGTTCGTACTAATTAGTAATAAGTGCGCTTGTGATAAGTAAGACACAAGCTAAGCGCGCAAGACACTGGTACTAAGTTGTGCGCACGTTTCCCCGTGTTCTTTGGTTTTCGACCCCCTTTGATGAACGATCGGTTCGATATATGTATAATATTCTTGAAAGGGCCGTAACCATCCCACCAACCCCCTCCCACCACCCCCCCCCGCCCCCCCACAGCAAAAAAAAAAAAAAAAAAAAAAAAAAAAAAAGGGGGGGGGGGGGGGGGGGGGGGGCCGGCGCACGAGATAATGTCAGGCACTCAAGAAGTTGAACACACGATTTTTAATAGCTAGTGTGCACGATTTAGTATCTCGTAAAACCAATTTACTATCTTGTTAGTGTTGAGGTTTTACGGCCCAGTCAACCCAGTGGGGTCATGTCGAGCGCGGTCAGTTTACTGGGCAGGCTCAGTCCTCTAAGCTGTTAACCAGTATTGTGCACATTCTTTCGCCAGAAAATTTACTATCTTGTATGCCCGACACTTGACTAAGTCGAGTGCGACGGCCTTGGTGGCTCAGTTGGAAGCGCGTCCGACTCGAGACAGGAGGTCGCTGATTCGACCCCCGCCGAGGTCGGCAACATTCCTTCGTGGAGATTTGATCATAAAATATTGTCTACGATCATTGTCTCCCATCCGCTGATTCAAGAAGGGCAGTTGTCATTTTTTCTGGCGAAAGAATGTGCACAATACTGGTTAACCGCTTAGAGGTCTAAGCCTGCCAGTAAACGTGTGGTTAGGTGGTAAACTGACCGCGCTCGACATGACCCCATTGGGTTGGCTGGGTCGTAAAATTTCAACACAAACATTATCTGGCGAAAGAATGTGCACATTACTGGTTAACCGCTTAGAGGACTAAGCCTGTCTAGTAAAAGTGTGGTTAGATAAAATGACCGCGCTCGACATGCCCATTGGGTTGACTTGGCCGTAAAACCTCAACACAAACTGAGTCGAGTGCAAGAGTTAGTATACAAATTCTGGCATCGCGTTTGCACGACTCTCATGGCAATTCTGGGATATCACATCACGAAAACACACCTATATAATTTTGACCCGCTTAAACCCCACTTTTATATAGTAAAACTGGGATTACAGGGGTATACATTATTTTTGTTATTTTGCTAAAAAAATAGATTTTAGGCCTCGGCTAGGTGGTTCTAACGAGTACACAATCTATGTTTAGAGCAGGAATATGAAAAATATCAGAAATTTTTATCTGAAATTTTTCCTTTTTCGGTTGTAAAATTTGCAATATATTTGAATAGGCATACACATGTTCGCATTTCAATTTATACGATAAATATTATCATTATCATGCTGTCTCTAGGAAATATATTTAAACGCTGTATGGTTACCTTTGCTTTTTGTAGCGAAATAGGTATTTCTAATCAAAGCACGATAGCAAAACTAAACGAAGTTGTCAATATTTGCAGTCAACTACGCTAGGTCTTTTTAAGAAACATAAAACATAAACTTAAGTTGAAGCTTAACTCTATTTGACAAACGAAATGACACCAGATAAATTTCCTGTACCTCAGTCATTTTCGGGGATGTGTGATTTAAAGCTTTGTATCAGTCCTGGAGTTGACAAAGAAATTTGCAAAAGCAATAGATCAAATAAACGTTTATGTCTGTTATTGTACGGTGCTACAGGAGCATGAAAAGAAACATAATTCTTTTTTTAGTCCAATGTATGTTGTTATGTTCAAAATATTTATTCATTTGTCATAGTGGTTTGCTCATGTATACGCTAGAGGGTGTAAGCAGTGTTGCAAACTTCATAAAACCGGGACTCCCACTTTCTATTTGTAATGTGTTCTTTGTTTCCAAAGGCAATATACATGTATTAAATTTTTATCCCTCAAATCAGAACTAACTCCTCTTTTGCATTATGCCCAACATTAAGTAAAAGAGCTAGGATTGGTCGCATAAGTGTCAGAATAATACGACCAGCTCGTAGAAGTATCACCTGTGGCATGGTAGTGTAGTAAGACGGCACTTTATAAGGGCACTAGTTTCAGAAACCGTAATAACATGGCTGAATTGAAATTAAATTGGACGCTTATTAATTTTAGCCGGACTCGGTGGCTCAGTTGGATGCGCATCCGACTGGTGATCAGGAGGTTGCAGGTTCGGTCCCGCCGGATCGGCAACATTCTTTCGTGGAGATTGATCATGAAATATTTTTTAGGGTCATTCTCTCCCTTCCAGAATTAAGAAGGGCAGTTGTCATTTTCTGGCGAAAAAATATGCACAATACTGGTTAACCGCTTAGAGGACTAAGCTGTCCAGTAAAAGTGTGGTTAGGTAAATTGACCGCGCTCGACAAACCAATCAGGTTGACTCGGCCGTAAAATCCTCAACACAAACAAAACAATTTTAGATAAGTATTTATTTCCTATAGTGTTTGGTTTTTAGACCACTACAGTGACGCTTAGGATGACTATTGTGATCTCTTTCTGTCTGTTGTCCTTCCTTGAAAACGTGCGCCTTTCACGACGTCTACTCATAAAATACACATCAAATTTCGCTACATAACGGTTACTCTTAGAACTACAAAACACGTAAAAGAACCCAAATCAGAGTCCCAGTTTATTGAGACCCTTCATATGGCAGCAGTGTAGTTTGTAAGGCTGCATACGTCCCATACCGCCGGCTTAGAGGAACACGAGTTCCCAAAATACCAGAACGGACAAAATGGTGCCTAGAAAAATAAAAATGGAAAACTGCACTATGATTAAGTACAGCGAGACTGTTTACGGTCGTCCCTAGGCATTTAACACCAGGGCAAGGAAATTAAATGAAAAGGTATATAGGTTGTCCTTGGAAACAAAGAACATGGAAAAAATCGGAGTCTTAGGTTTTATTTAGTCTATTTACAGAAAGCAATGTAGTTTGCAGGGCTTATTGAACCATTAGCACTTAATTAATCTATTTAAATCTAATTATCTTAATTTTGAAGAAACGTTGCTTGGGTGAAGAGGTCTTTGAGCTGATCCGCCATATAGATACGATTGCCCTTGCAGTTAAAATGCCCCATAGACGTATAACCAGAAAATGATTGGTCTTAATCTAAAAAGTCTCACAGAACACCGTTTACGGTTCTATGTGAATGTAATTAATAATGTTTGCCTCTCTCTGAGGTCTTTTACAGGTCTGCGTTCAAATGTGCAAGTTACTCTCGCAAGTATTTGCCCTTAATCCCTGTTCCTGCTCGTGTTCAACATTTGGTACAGCGATCCAGGGCAACACATTCGCTATAAACAGGCAAAACCAGGAGTCCTCTCTCTCTCTCTCTCTCTCTCTCTCTCTCTCTCAGCCTTCTTTTAGCCAAAGGCTCAGAATGAGCTACTGTAATCACTTGCCGTCCGGCGCCCGTCTGTCCACACATTTGCACCCCTCTTTAACTCATAGACGATTTCCTTCACATTTCATCTGGAGCATTCTTCTGTTAAAGGGAAATTGAAACATGGTACAAAAGGGCACGGCCATTGATTAAGATGGCCGCCACGCTCTTATATGGTAAAATCTCCAGAACCGAGAAAATTTTGAGTCTGAATCTTGGTCTAAAGCATTAAGGACTCAAGGTCTTTGAAGTCTTTTTTAAATGAATATTGAAGGCTGACCTTTGACCTACATATGGCAAGGTCATGTTTACGTCCATCTACATTTGTATAGGAAAAATGTTGAAAAGTCTTTTTCTTCTGAAAAAGTATAAAAGACTGATGGCTAAAAACTTACAATATATGATTAAAATAGTAAAATTTTTTAATTAAAATCAAACTTTTGTTCCCAGGCGTAATCTCCCTTGCCCCTGGACTATACACATGTATACATTCGTGTAACATGTAAACGTCTTCTTCGAAGGGATATTGATAATTTGTCCAAATGTTGCTGGACCGTTGAACAAGATGGCCGCTTTGTCCATATATGGTAAACGAGGATCAAGATGGCCTTGTATCGCTCACCTCATTACCAAACAAGTCTAAGTCATTTGGCCGGTCGGTTCAAGAGAAGAAGTTTAGTATTGATTTTCAAGATGGTGGCCATTTTGGACTTCCAGTTAGAAGAATTTTAGCTACTTTTGATCTACAAGTGACCTCAATACTTCCAATGAAGTTTGAGTAAATTGCCCTTTTGGTTCAGGAGAAAAGATTCAAAATACATGCTGCTAGGGCAACCATCTTGGATTTCTCATCAAAATGATTTTAGGCGTATTTTATTAACAAGTCCCTCCGATACTTCCTATTGGATTTTGAGTCAGTGGGTCTTTGTATTCAGGAGAAGATGAAAACAGATTTTTAAGATGGCAACTATCGGGGCCATCTTGTATTTCTGATCAGAGCGATTTTAGCTATGTTTGTCTACAAGTTACTTTGATGATTCTAACCGAAATTCAAGCCCAAATTGGACTTTCTTTTCAGAAGAAGCAAAAAAAAAAAAAAAAAAAGAGTTTCAAGACGGCCGCCATAAAGGTCATCTTGGATTTCCTGTCAAACCGGTTTTAGCTATGTTGATCTACCAGCCACCCCTATGTTTTCTACCGAATTCGAGTCATTTGGCTTCTCAGTTCAGAAGAAGAAGCGAAAAGCAGATGGCTTCTATCTTGGATTTCCGATCAGAACATTTTTTTTTATCTATTTTTGATTTACAAGTCACCCCAAAGCTTCCTACTCCGGTTCGAGTCAACTGGCCTTTCAGTTCAGAAGATGCGAAAAATAGAATTTTTACTGGATGGCCGCCATGCCACCTTGGATTTCCGATAGGAGCAATTTTACCTACTTTTAATCTGCCAGTCACCCCGATGCTTCCTGCCAGGTTTCGAGTCAATTTGCCCTTTGCTTCAGGAGAAGAAGCGAAAAACAGATTTTCTAGATGGTCAACATGGTGGCCATCTTGGATGTCCAATAGGACAACTTTAGCTATATTTGATCTACAAGTCACTCCGATGCTTCCTACCAAGTTTATAAAGTCAATAAGCCTTTCGATTCAGGAGAAGAAGCAAAAAATAGCTTTCCAAAATGGCCGCCATGGCGGACATCTTGGATTTCCGATCGGAAAGATTTTAGCTATTTTTGACCTTATGTCAACCCGATGTTTTCTACCAAGTTCCGAGTCAATTGGCTTTTCAGTTTAGGAGAAGAAGCGAAAAATAGACTTTCAAGATGGCCGCCATGGCAGCCATCTTGGATTTCAAACCGGGACCATTTTAGCTATTTTTAATCTACCAGTCATCCCAATGCTTCCTACCAAGTTTCGAATCAATTTGCCTTTCAGTTCAGGAGAAGAAGCGAAAAATAGATTTTCAAGATGGCCGCCATGGCGGCCATTTGGTTTTCAAATGGAAACGATTTTAGCTGTTTTGATCTACAAGTCACTCCGATGCTTCCTATCTAGTTTAAAGTCAAGAGAAGCGAAAAATAGATTTTCAAGATGGCCACCATACGGGCATCTTGGATTGCCGATCGAAACGACTTAAGCTTTTTTTTTTTTTTTTTTTATCTATAAGCCACCTCGATGCTTCCTACCAAGTTTGGAGTCAAATGGCTTTTGGGTTTAGGAGAAGAAGCGAAAAATAGAATTTCAAGATGTCTTGGATTTCCGATCGGCACGATTTTAGCTATTTTATCTACAAGTCAGCCCGATGCTTCCTACCAAGTTTGGAATCAATTGGCCTTTCAGTTCAGGAGTTCGCCATCTTGGCTATCCGATCGTAATGAGTTTAGCTACTTTTGATTGATAAGTCACCCCAATGCTTCCTACCAAGTATCGAGTCAGTTGGCCCAGGGGTGTAGGAGGAGTAGGCGATTAAGAGGAGTAGGCTTTTAAAGCAATTGTTGACGCCGCACGACGGACGACGGACTACGCACGACGGACGACGGACATGGACGGACATATGAGCACCGTGCTTAGGCTAAAAACAATCTTAAAATTCTTGTTCTCCAGAACCTACAGTTTTTACGCTGAATCTTAATATTTAGCATCTTCGACTCAAAGTCTACCAACATTATTAAAAAAATGGTCCGAAGATGACCTTTGACCTTTTTTACGAAATGTCAGAATTGCATCCCCATATATTTGTAAAGGAAATACGTTGAAAAATCATTTTCTTTAAATTTATTAAGACTATCGGCTGAAACTTACAGGTATGATTAAAAAAGTAAACCGTTTTAGTTACATTCACAGTTTTGTGCCCTCGCCCCTCGATTATTGGATTATATACCAGTATAAAGACGTATAAAATTTAAATGTCTTCTTTCCTGAAACCCATTGGCCAATTTTCAACAAATTTTACGGCACTGTCAAATGTGTATCCTAGTTGCTGTGGCAATACTGAAGGAATGTTGCATGGTATCTACATATATGCAGTGGCTGCTTTACTCAGCTGAGCGAATCATGGGCTTCGTTTTATTCTATTCCCTGTTTTGGTTGTTTGATAACAGTTTCATGTTGCCGATAGGTTTCAGCCATAGCTCATTTGTATTTTTACTAACCAGTCTAACAATTGTGCAAATGTCGTTTGCAACCAATGCACCATGCCACTGCCCCTACAATGTTCTGGAAATCTAGAGGCAAAAACAGGGCGTTTACTTCTGCGTTGTCCTTGCTGTGTAATTGTAATTAATGCGTGGGTAATGAATTCATGACAAAATAAGCAAGGTATATAGCATTTGTTCTGAATCTCAATGACCGAGGACAAGTATTGGAAGCTGTACCTTCTGTGTGTCTGCAGGGCTTCTCCCGAAATTCCCCGATGGCGTGGTTACCTATGACTATAGAGAACATAACTACTTATTTCCATACACTACCCAAACCTGCATAATTTTCCGCTGTTTGTACAAAAAATATCAGGAGCAACTTATTGTCGTTTTGTATTGTTGATTGCGCAAATTGTTGTATGTACATTACAAAGTGTAAAATAAAATCTATGTTTATATCCAACCGAGTTCACTATTTTGTTGAATGTTTCCTAAAGATCTCTAGTTCGGGGTATTCTGGTGAGGCCTACAATTATTATTAGGACATTTGTTTCTTACACGGCATAACCAGTATAATTATATTCAACTCATAACTGTAGGGCGCTTCATTGCACAACCTTTGTCTCCCTTCCATCGTCTCGATACGGCTTAAAAATGTTGAAAGGGATGTAAAACACAAAATCATCATCATGATCAGCAGCAGCAGCATCAGTTTAAAAACAACAACATATATCCATACATACTTCAGTTACTTTAACGCATATGTGTTGTTCAATAAGACAAAGCTGTGCTTTTTTTAATTTAACCCTCCAAATTTACGTCTTTGTCCGCGCCAGGTATTGATTTTTACCGTACGAAGGTTACCGTAACTTACGGTAAAATTTCGGACATCTCTATCAGGAGGATATTTTACTACAACTTTTTCTAGTGATTAAAAAAAAAAAGGAGGCGAATACGTTAATTTGCAAAATTTTGCTATTTGAATCGCACTTTTTTCAGTCGTCTTTGCTATTATTTGAGCTGCATGGAGCATGTGCACACACCGGACGCTCCTGCCAGGCTGTGCACCTGCCAAATCTGTTCTGTGCCTTCACTAAGCGCATTTCAGTCAGTTTCAGTAAAGTTCAAATATAACGAGTGCGAGTAGCAAAAGCCCTGTGCTATTCACAATTCTAGCATCTGCAGTTCGACTAAAACATCACGAAAACACGCCTATATAATTTTGATCCCCTTGAACCCCACTTTTATATAGGAAAACTGGGGTTTACAAGGGTGTACTTTATTTTTCTTATTTCTGTTCAAAATCACAGATAGTGCGTACTCGTTAGAACCGCCTCGCCGAGGCGGTTTTAACGAGTACCTACAATCTATGTTTTGAGCAGAAATATGAAAAATATCAGAATTTTTATCTGAAAACTTTCAGTTTTTGGTGGTGAAATTTTCAATATATTTGAATAGGCGTGTTTTCGTAATGATTTTCCCGATCCGTCTTGCGAAACCATGGCTATCCAAAGAGTGGCATGTTTGACCAGACTTTGCGCGGAACTGCAGGCTGATCTGAATCCTAGCCGAGTGTATTTTTTTCCAACACAAAATGTAAAAAACTAGAAATTTCTTTATTTTACGTTGATAGATAGGATAGTTATATATTAGCTCCATTATATGAATTAAATACCACGGATATCAGTCATCTTCATGTAGCATTTACTTTTTTTGTTTTATTTATTTATTTATTTTTCATGAGGTGACGGTCAGCGTAGTTCACGGTATATGATTGTCTTATACGGACGGACACATACAACAGCGACAAAAACAATATATCTCCTAGATAGGGAGACATAATTCAACCACATACACTAATGGAAGCCTCCACATTTCGCATCAATATTAGCCATATCGATATAAAATGTAGTTACAGTAAATTTCAACTTTTTGCGTTGAGGCTAACGCAAAATACAGAAAAGCTCAGGTTGCAGCTTTTTGACAAGCTGGGCTATAGCAAAACCTACAAAAATATCTGCGCGAACAAATCGGGACGGGCGCACGTCGCATCACGAAAACATGCCTATATAATGTTGACCCCCTTAAACCCCACTTTTATATAGTAAAACTGGGGTTTACAGAGGTATACATTATTTTTCTTATTTTGCTAAAAAAAAACATAGATTGTGAGTACTCTTTAGAACCGCCTCGCCGAGGCGGTTCTAACAAGTACACATAATCTATGTTTTTGAGCAGAAATTTAAAACTATCAGAATCTTTTATCCGAAAAGTTTCAGTTTTTGGTGGCCGTATAATTTTCTGTATCTTTGAATAGGCGTGTTTTCGCAATGGACAGGTACATTTCATTTCTCCTGGCGCGGCTAATTCAGAAGCTGCTCCACAGTATGGAAATACCTGTGGGAACAAGAAGAAACGCGCGCGCATGTCATAAGGTTCTTTTTATCACTTGCGCTTCATATTTGTTATCTTAACAGGATCATTAATTAATCGAGGAATTTCCTCAGGCTCAGTATCATGCTCATCTAGGTTTGAAAACTGACAGTATAAAATTGATTTCATTTGGTTTCAGTTCAGTTTTAGTTTTTTTTTTTTTTTTTTTTTTTTTTTTGCATCTGAATAAGGGCCGTGCATTAAGCACTGTAGAATTGTATTTTTACCAGTTTTCCACAATCTGGGAAAATTCAACACATCACGAAAACTATATAATTTTGACCCCCTTAAACCCCACTTTTGTATAGTAAAACTGGAGTTTACAGAGGTATACATTATTTTTCTTATTTCTGCTCAAAAACATAGATTGTGGGTACTCGTTAGAACCGCCTCGCCGAGGCGGTTCTAACAAGTACCTACATTCTGTTTTGAGCAGAAATAAGAAAAATATCAGAGTTATTTTTCTAAATATTTTCAGTTTTTGGAGGTGAAAATTTCTATATATTTTAATAGGCGTGTTTTCGTAATGAGACGACAAACCGATTATACTGTTTTGGGTTTTATTTTCCCAGAAAACAGGCTTTGACATTTTGTGTCGCTGCCACGGTAGTACTTTCTACTTTAATGGCCCATGCTGATAATCCGTCGAGTAGAATACCGTATTTGCCCTAAATATTGAGACACTTTAAACCCTTTATTTCAAATCCATTTTACTATCTGCTGAGGAGTCTAGGAACTGTTGGAATGAGTGGCATACAGTGTAGACCCTGATCAGATGCCGCTTCTTCAGTGTATGGTCTTTATCTACATATTCCTTAAAACCTAATATATTTTAACTTGTTCAGTTGCTTTAATCTTGTGCTCGCCAGCGCTCGAAAAAATATAAATTACTGAATTCAATGAAAAACTATAAGTTTGAAATGGTCACACATGTAAGACATACATGGAAAAGAAAAAAATATTATCAATGGAACACATTTTGATATAGTAAGTCTGATCCAGTCTAGAGATAGGTGACGTTTGTTTACCAGTTGCTGAGTGAACCAATCAATGACTAAGGTTGACAGGATGGTGCCCGATATGTTACTATAGGGTCTTTTATTTTCACCGGGCATTTGAGGTTCGTTTTTAAGCGTGTTTTCAAAATGTAAACATCTATCCAAGCCGACCGACCATCCGGAGACGACCCCTCTCCTACACTCAAAATAACTTGTATCCCAATTTAAACCTTTTAGCATATCAAAGCGGGAATGAGCAAAATAAAACTAGAAAACACTATCATTTATTCCAAAGATGCAAGCAATAATCATCAAGGTCTATCAACTACCATTTAATCAAACCCTCTCCCTGACAGCCTAAAGCCAGATAAATCTTATTTATACTGATTTACATCGGCATCTCTAGTTCCGTGGCCAAGCCAGTCGCATTAGTATTGACAGATTCTTTAACAAAATTAACGAAGAGAGAGAGGTTTTAGACAGAATATCCCCGAGCCAGAAAATACAAGATCTCCTATGGGAAAAACAACATTTGTCCATATGCGAATTCCGAAGATCAAATCGAGGCTGCGCATGCGCAAACAACAAAGACCCAAGCCAGACTGCGCATGCAGTCTGGCACGGGTCTTTGTTGTTCGCCTATTCCAAATAAACATATAGTTTTTCATAATGCATATGGAAAACATGTTGATTTTCCTGTAGTGATGTTTATTTGAGTTACACCATGCGAAGATATTTTTGGACGTATGCGAATTATAAAGATCCTGAGTAGATAGTGAAGCAACAAGGTCTGATAAGGCCTTCTCTATACGTCCATACATTCTAGAGTATGCAACGATTCTTTGTAAAGAGGAAGCTAATGTCCCAGTGACTGTACGGATGCGCAGACTGATCTGTACCTCTGCTGTCCATACATGCTTCGAAGATCCATTTTTGAATGGCAACGTTTATTTAACTATCACAATCTCCCACTGCAAGAAAATCTAATAGACTATTATTATCAGTGGCTCAACATTTTAATCAAGACATCTCAAATTCTGGTTCTTAGTCATATCAGAGTGTTTTTACATTTTGTATCGATTACATGGTTATTTTTGCAAAATGGCTCATTTTGTGTATACCTCTCTTGCCATAAACTAACACTGACTCTGAGCTAAACTCTCACACATTAATTGTATCTGGCGTTTTGGAAAGTCGTTTCCTTGCTTATTAATCTGACGCTGCAGCCCGACTTTGCAGTCCATCACGAAAACACACCTATAGACCCCCTTAAACCCCACTTTTATACAGTAAAACTGCAGTTTACTGGGTATACATTAATTTTCCTATTTCTGTTCAAACCACAGATTGTGGGTACTCGTTAGGGTGAGGCGGTTCTAACACGTACCCACAATCTGTTTTGAGCAGAAATATGAAAACTACTAGAATTTTTCATCTGAAAGTTTCCATTTTTTGGTGGTAAAATTCTCAATATATTTGAATAGGCATGTTTTCGTAATAGTTAAGCTCATACAGTTGCAAAAAAAAAAAAAAAAAAAAAAAAAAAAAAGTTGAGGTAAGCTCTATAAGGAGGCAATACCAAATAACAGAGTTAAGTGGAGCTTCATGCCGTCTTGTTCCATGTCTAAGGAATGCGAACTCATGAATGTTGGCAACTGTATGAAACGCACATTCTGAATGCTTATTAATTTGCCAAACTGTCAGGATATGATTCACATCTTATCGGACCTGTTCTATTTTGAAATGATAATAAGAAATAATCATAATTGTATAACGGACATAGAAGATCCTAATCAGACTGTGCTTGTGCAGTCTGATCAGGATATTCGTTGCCCGCTTATAGAACCATTGATTAATGAATACTGCAGAATATAATGATGAATGGAAAAAAACGCGGCTATATTCGCAAATGCAGTAACGGCTCTTTTTATGAAAACTGGTAAAAGCGTCGGGTGACCGAGCGTAAGCGCTTTGTTGTGAGCATTAGTTTAACCTGACGACTAATAGCAACTGTTACCACTAACCATGTGTTACACTGGTAAATAAGTAAACCCTGCATTGGTTACACAAGTCGCCGGTCATGGAGTGGGGTGGGAAGAGTTACCTAATCATCATGATGTCAGCGCAGATTCATTTTAAGGGGTTTCATTGTAAGGAGAATGGGAGTAGATTTTCTGCCATATTTCATCGAGGGGTGAGATTGGGGTAGGGAAGGCAACTTTTGTGACTTTCTGCTTGCTTTCTTGCACTCAAAGCCCCTTTCTGAAAAAGTGTCTATTCTAACAGGAAAAATATGCTCCCGAGGCAAGAATTATTTCCTTTTAAAGACCTTTTTACTGAATGGAAGCAAAAAGGTTTTGACAGAGTTGCTTCCTTTGAACTCCATTCCTCTTAACACTTAACATGATAGGTAAAAATTTCAGCAGGCAGCATTCTGAAATACTGAAATATTTTTTTCTTATTTTTTTTTCAGGCAATAGGTTCTAGCATGTCAAGCAAACTTTTTCCTAAGGAGACAATCTGCATGAAATGTCTAAGCCTTTCCCCGAGAAAAATATTCCAAAATGGCATTTGCTGAATTTTTTACCAGCATGCTAAGCGTTAAGGAATCTATGTTTTGAGCAGAAATATGAAAAATATCAGAATTTTTTATCTGAAAATTTTCATTTTTTTGGTGGTAAAATTTTCAGTATATTTGACTAGGCGCGTTTTTGTAATGACTTACATGATCGTCCTTGCTGTTTAATTTTGCTTCTTTAACGCATAGCATCATGGTGTTGAAGGAGATATCATTTAAAAAAATCCCTTTTCAAAAATTTAAAGTTGCCTTGACAACCAAACAAAGCAGCCACTGACCATAAACACATATACTGCATTGACAATCATCAAATGATCATAACTGCCAAATATGGTTCACATCACTTCACCGGTTATGGAGAAAATGCAATTTAACCATTTTCCCATTATAAGTCTATGGGAGCTTTCTGTTGCCACGGCAAGCAAACCAAGAGGCAGATCATCATAATTTTAGCTATTTTGAATTGCCCTTACCCAAGCAACATTTGTACCAAACTAGAGTCACACTGCTTCAGTGGTTTTGAAGTTGTCATTTAAAAAATTCCCTTTTTTTAAATTTTAAGTTGCCATGGCAACCAAACAAAATGGTCACTGGTCATAAAACACATACATTAAGTAGAAAATCATCAAATGATCAAAACTGCCAAATATGGTTCACATTACTTCAGTGGTTATGGAGAAAATGCAATTTAACCATTTCCCATTATAAGTCTATGGGAGCTTTCTGTTGCCATGGCAACCAAACCAAGGGGCTGATCACTATAATTTTAGCTATTTTGAATTGCCCTTACCCTAGCAACATTTGTACCAAGTTAGAGTCATACTGCTTCAGTGGTTTTGGAAGAGATGTCATTTAAAAAATTCCTTTTTTTTAAATTTAATGTTGCCATGGCAACCAAACACAATGGCCATTGGTCATAAAACACATAAACTGGGTGGACAATCATCCAATGATCATAACTGCCAAATATGGTTCTCATCACTTCACTGTTATGGAGAAAATGCAATTTAACTATTTTCCCATTATAAGTCTATGGGAGTTTTCTGTTGCCATGGCAACCAAATCAAGAGACAGATCACCATAAATTTAGCTATTTTTAAAGGCCCCTAACCAAGCAACATTATTTCCAAGTTAGGGACAAACTGCTTCAATGGCTTTGGAGGAGTTGACGTTTGAAAGTGTTAATGGACGGATGGACAACCGGACAGACGGACGACGGACAAAAAGTGATCAGTATAGCTCATCCTGAGCATAGCTCAGATGAGGTAAAAAAGCAACTATATTTTTCCTATTTTTTTTCTTTTTTCCTCCTGAAAGGACTGACTTTTCATTCATGCTAGTGACACATTCTGACACACAAAAAAAAAAAGAGAAATTTCTAATTTGTTATCAGATGACTTTGGAAATCTTTTCACGAGGTAACAGGGTTCAATATTTCCTATGAATTCTGGAGAAAATGTTATAGTGTCAGACCTCAATGTTCTCAACGTTCTGTTTTTACAGACAAATGAAATACTCATCTGAATACATTGCTTCAATGCTTAGCATGCTCATTACAAAAACACGCCTATTCAAATATATTGAAAATTTTACAACCAAAAAAGGAAAATTTTCAAATAAAAAATTCTGGTATTTCTCATATTTCTCCTCAAGATAGATTGTGGGCCTCAGTGAGGTGGTTCTAATGAGTACCAACAATCTATGTCTTTACCAAAATAAGAAAAATAATGCATATCCCTGTAAACCTCAGTTTTACTATATAAAAGTGGGATTTAAGGTGGTCAAATTATATAGGTGTGTTTGCGTGATGTGAAAAAATATCATCAGATGTTTTGAGTTTTTTTCCCCACAAAACAGAGTTTGACGTCTCATGCAAATTGTCTCACTGTGAGCCTTAGGAGACGATTTGCATCATATGTTAAACCCTACTTTCTGGCAAAAATATTTCAACATGCAACCTGCTGTAAATATTTATCCTGCATACTAAGCATTTTTTACATGCTGCACAGCATAAAAATTAAAAACTCTGCAATTCTATTCTTTATTAAACAACTGATATGCACTTGTGTCTAAATAAATACAGGAGCGCCAACAAGAGAAAACCTACCTTCTGATATGTGTGCCCAATGAAGACTCTAATCAGCCTGCGTATCTCAGCAGTCTGATCAGTCTTCATTGTCAGCATGGAGAAACTTTGCATCCTTGGCCAGCGAAGATTCAGATCAGCCTGAGACTGCACGAATGTGCAGTCTGATCTGAATCTTTGCTGGGTACATGTCCAAAGCTACATTTTCCGACGTTGCTCCTCATAGTATACAAACATCTGCATAACTAAACGTCTGGGCCCAGTTGTTCAGAACTAACAATGTTGTTAGTTAATGTATCGTTAAAAATTCGGGCCCAGTTGTTCAAAGCTAATGATGTTGTTAGTTAACGATTCGTTAAAATTTACATCAAGTGGTATGCAAATATGCTGAAATTTTTTGCTGAAAAAATTTGAGTCGCTTTTGCAATGCAAAAAAAATATCAGAATATTGTGTATTGAATGCGCTAAAACAGTTAACGAAATGACCCGTAACGAGCTTGTTAAGCTAATGACGTTTTGAACAACTGGGCCTTGATCATTAAATATGGCATATATACTAATAGTGTTGCTGAAAAATGTGAGTAGCTTTTGCACTCACATTTTTTCAGCAAAAATACCTGTGAATTAGATTGATTGATTGATTGTGTTGGGGTTTAACGACACGTCAACCCTTGAGGGTCATTTTGTGTCGTCTCCCAGAGAAAGGGAGAAAAGAGATAGAAGAGAGAGTAGAGGAGATGAAAGAGAGGGACAGGGAAGAAAGAGGAACAGGAATGAAAGTGAAGAAACAGAAGAAATAAAAACATTCCCCCCTCTACCCTTACCCACTACAAGGATAGCAGGCCTTGCCCAACTGTACGCCGATATCAGTTGGACGCCCCAGTGATGTAAGATACACAGCACCTTCGCACCACCGACCACCCCCCTGTGAATTAGATATTGTACTTAGAACAGTTAACATTTTGACCACTAACGAGGTTGTCAGGATAACCATGCTTTGAACAACTGGGCCCTGTTTTGTAACAAACACTAGGGATCATGCTGGTCATGCCAAATAAAAAGGTATTGGCTATATGAAGACAAGGAAAGCCCAGAGTAGCCTGCACACATATCAAGTGCAATCAAGACATACACTGTGCAGACTACTGCTTTTATTTGTTTGAGTTGAGGTTTAAAGCTTTTGTTTTTGAAAAAGGGTCACTAGTTTTTTATCTCATCAATGAACTTTCGTTCATTTGTAGATGACAACAGGATTTCTGAATTATAAAGAGATGATTTTTTTTTGGATAATTGTATTGAACATTTTCATTTGGGGAGGTATATTGTCGGTTTTACGGTTGGACATTTCGTTTTATGGCCACGCACCAGTGGACCCATAGGGCATAAGCCCTTTAGCACCATTCAGAACTGTAACAGCTAAACTGTTAAAAACAATATTAAAAAAAACGTTTGTTTTTGTTTTGTTTTTTTTGAGAAATTAAGGCCTAAAATTTCAAGTGAATAGTCTACCTTAATTTGAAATGTCAAGTCTTAAAATTATTTTCTAAATAAATTAGGGGAAAAAATGTTTCAGAATGACATCTGCTGTTGTTCCAACTGGATTAACCCATTGTAGTCAGCAGACCCGTAAAAGGGTACTTGGCAAACAGTGCAATGCGGCATCTGATCAGGGTCTCCACTGTTTGCAAATAGTTTAGCCATTTTTCTCTAGGAATATGTAAATCTCATGGCCAGACGTACCTAAAATTGAAATTGGACTCTTCCAATATATAGTGTGGGAAAGTCTATTCAGTATACAATGGGTTAATATCCTTTCTGTGAAGTGATCCCATGGAAGACCAGAATGCCATCAGATTATTTTGAACAAAGCTTTCAAATTCTATTTTGTTAGTATATGTATACACTATTCTCTGTTGTTTTTTTTTCAAAAGTAGTGGAGTAAAATATCACTCATCTGATCCACAGTGACAATGGAAGAATGGGTCTTCTAGTCATATTGGGGCAACAAAAGCTCAATCACATCCATGAAGTTTATCTACTGTCCTTTCAACATTATTTGGAAATATTGGTTTGCACTGAAGTTTTATGGCCCAGTCAACCCAATGGGGTCATGTCGAGGGCGGTCAGTTTACCTAATCACACTTTAACTGGACAGGCTTAGTCCTCTAAGCGGTTAACCAGTATTGTGCACATTCTTTCGCCAGAAAATGACAACTGCACTTCTTGAATCAGTGGAAGAGAGAGAATGAATGTAGAAAATATTTCATGATCAAATCTTCACGAAAGAATGTTGCAGACCCAGCGGGGTCAAACTCGCAACCTCCTGATCACCAGTCCGACGTGCATCCAACTGAGCCACCCAGGCCGGCTACAGGATGAAATATGATATGTAACTCTTGTTAAAGTGCGCTTACCATTACGAAAAACACGCCTATTCAAATATATTGAAAATTTTACAACCAAAAAAGGGAAAATTTTCTGATAAAAAATTTGGATATTTTTCATATTTCTTCTCAAAACATAGATTGTGGGTACTCTTTACAACTGTCTCTGTGAGGCAGTTCTAACGAGTATCTATATTCTATACTTTTGAGCAAAAAAAAAAAAAAAAAAAAAAAAAAATTATGTATACCCCTGTAAACCCCAGTTTTACTATATAAAAGTGGGGTTTATGGGGGTCAAAATTATATAGGCATGTTTTCATGATGCAAGCAGGGTGTCTCCATTACAGGGTTTTGAAACAAACAAACTGGAACAATAACTTCTCATGTTTTGATTGACAATGCACATTGAATGTGTGGGGTTCTATTTTCCAGTTTATATAACTACATATTGGAAATATGCCATTGTTACCTTCTTAAAAAGAAGAATGTTAGAAATATAACAACATTTATAAAGTAATAAACAGTAAAGTCATCACGAAAACACGCCTATATAATTTTGACCCCCTTAAACCCCACTTTTATATAGTAAAACTGAGGTTTACAGGGGTATACATTATTTTTCTTATTTCTGCTCAAAAACATGGGTTGTGGGTACTCGTAAGAACCGCCTCAGTGAGGCGGTTCTAACAAGTACCAACAATCTATGTTTTCAGCAGAAATATGAAAAATATCAGAATTTTTATCTGAAAATTTTCATTTTTTTGGTGGTAAATTTTTCAGTATGTTTGAATAGGCATGTTTTCGTAATGTTTATTGCTATTAGTTCATGAGCTAAGACTTTAGTCATTTCCCAGAGGGTAGTCCAATAGTAACAAATCATCAAATGCATTTTATTTTTGTTTTTTTGTTTATTGTCTTTTTTAATAGCCTTCATTCTCATATTATCATCCATTCTCATGTTATTGTCCACCCATCAACACTAATACAGGAAAATAGCCAACACTTCAAAATAAGTTTACAAGTAAAGTCTAGCTAAAATAATAATCTTTATTACTTTCTTGTTTGCAAAATAATATTTCCAAACACTTTCTGGAGCAAAATTGTGAAATATGCAAAATTTCCTAATTTTCAAGAGGGTAACCCTAACAATTTACATTTTATAACAAAATTTTAAGTTCTAATATGAAATGAAGTTGGCATGATTGAAGGTTCTGTAAAACAAAATAAACAAGGCAGTCTGAAGGACAGCTATATCCCCCACCGCACAATGACAATGGAGCAGTCTCAAAATTCAAGGCTCAAACTTGTGGCCTTCAATTGTGACCTTGACCTTGAGTCTGCATTGTTGAGTTATGGGCTCTGCATATCATCTCACTTATTTGACCCAAATTTAATAAATATCTTTCAAAGGGTTCAGGAGAAATGAAGTGAACATGAAATTCAAAGCTCAAACTTTAACTGTGACCTTGACCTTGCGTAGGCATGCTTGAGTTATGGGTTCTGCACATCCCTCACTAAGGCAAACATTTGACCTAAGTTTCATGAAAATCTTTCAAAGGGTTCAGGAGATATGGAGCGAACAAGAAAGAGATGGATGACCTTCAATTGTGACCTTGACCTTGAGTCTGCATCGTTGAGTTATAGGTTCTACACATCATCTCACTAAGGCAAACATTTGACCCAAATTTAACAAGGCAGTCTGAATGGCAATGGAGCGGCCTCAAAATTCAAGGTTCAAACTGGTGACCTTCAATTGTGACACTGACCTTGAGTCAGCATAGCTGAGTTATGGGGTCTGCACATCATTTCACTGAGGCAAACATTTGACCAACATTTAAAGAAAATCCTTTCAGGAGTAAAGGAGATATGGAGCCAACACCAAATTCAAGGCTCAAACTCGTGACCTTCAAATGTCTGCAGGGCTGAGTTATGGGTTCTGCACATTGTCACACTGAGGTGGACCCAAGATTAGAGAAAATCCTCCCGGGGTAAAGGAGATACAGAGCGGACACAAAATTCAAGGCTCAAACCCGTGACCTTGAACTGTGACTTTGTGAGTCTGCATGGTTGAGCTATTGGTTCTGCACATCTTTTCACTGAGGCAAACATTTGACAAAAATTAAAAGAAAATCTTTCCAGGGGTAAAGGAGATTCGAGTGGACATGAAATTCAGGGCTCAAACTCACGACCTTGAACTGTGACGTTGTCCTTGAGTCCCCATGGCTGAGTTATGGGTTCTGCACATCATCCCAAAGGTGAACATTTGACCAAGTTAAGAGAAAATCCTCCCAGGGGTAAAGGAGATAAGAGCAGACACGAAATTCAAGGCTCAAACCCATGACCTTGAACTGTGACCTTGACCTTGACTTTGAGTCAGCATGGTTGAGTTATTGATTCTACACATCGTCTCACTCAGGTGAACATTTGACCACTGTTTAAAGAAAATCCTTCTACTGGTATAGGACATACAGAGCGGACACTAAATTCAAAGCTCAAACCTGTGACCTTGACCTTGTGTTGGCATGGTTGAGTTATGAGTTCTGCACATCGTCTCACTGAGGCAAACATATGCCCAAAGTTTAAAGAAAATCCTTCTAGGGGTATAGGAGATATGGAGCGAACACGAAATTCAAGGCTCAAACCCATGACCTTGACCTGTGACCTTGATCTTGAGTTGGCATGGTTGACTGATGGATTCTGCACATCGACTCACTGAGGCTCAAACTTGTGGCCTTCAATTGTGACCTTGACCTTGAGTCTGCATTGTTGAGTTATGGGCTCTGCATATCATCTCACTTATTTGACCCAAATTTAATAAATATCTTTCAAAGGGTTCAGGAGATATGGAGTGAACATGAAATTCAAAGCTCAAACTTGTGACCTTTAACTGTGACCTTGACCTTGAGTAGGCATGCACATCCCTCACTAAGGCAAACATTTGACCAAAGTTTAATGAAAACCTTTCAAAGGGTTCAGGAGATATGGAGCAGACAAGAAAGTGTTGCGGAAGGACAGACAGACCGAGGCCATTTCTATAATCCTTCATCTGCATCGCCGCGGGGGATTAATAAATGCAAACTTGGTTTGCTTTTGGTATTTATTTTGAACAATTTTTTTGGGGTAGACGATAACATGAAAAACGTCCAAAATTGCATTAAAAATTTGTAAAAGCTGGGAAAATATGAAAATGACAGAATTTCTTGTAACTGCTTGAAGGAATCATTCAAAACGTACCAAACGCTGAGGTAAAGTAGTCTGAGTTTGAATTCTCATAAACAGTTAACTGGTAATACTAGATAAAGTTAGGTGTACGATAACTGGAGAAAACAGCATATATATATATATATATATATATATATATATATATATATATATATATATATATATATATATATATATATATATATATATATATACATTTTGTAAGTACAAATCAATATTACAGTTTAATCATATAAAATACTTGACAATGAATATTCCTTTGATTCAACAATCTTTACAATTCAAAGCCATGACAAGATATCTTTTAAATCTCTGCTGTTTCAAAACCCTATGTGAAAAAACAATACATAACTAGATTTTTAACCGCTCAGGGCCCAGTTGTTCAAAGCTAACGACATCATTAGTTAACGATTCGTTAAAATTTACATCGAGTGATACGAAAATATGCTGAAATGTTTTGCTGAAAAAATAGAGTGCAAAAGCTACTCACATTTTTTCAGCAAAAAATATCTGAATATTGTGTATTGAATCCACTAAAGCAGTTAACGAAATGACCCTTAACGAGCTCATTAAGCTAACAACGCTTTGAACAACTGGGCCCAGGTCATTAACGCTTAACATGCTGGATAAAAATATCAGGAGACAACATTCTGAAATAGTTTTCTTATTTTTCCCAGAAAATAGGATGACAATTTCCATGAAATGACAAAGCCTATTTTCCTAAAAAAAAAAAAAAAAAAAGAAAAATATCAACAGTTTGTCCTCTCCTTCATTTGCTAGCATGCTAAGTGTTAAACATGGCATCATGAGGAAATCAAAACATATGATAAAAAATATCTATATGGCAAAAATAATTATAGATATAACAAGACCGGCCAAATGAGAACACTGGTCACAACTTTCTTGTGTGTGGCGCAGCAAAGCCAGGACCAGTATTCTCCTTCCAGGTCAGATTTCTTATTTGTATAATACTTAAATTTGTATGACACTTTTTTGTCACCGTAGATTACTTTAACTACTGTGTTCATGGGAAGTGTGCTAATTCTTAACCTTTGCCACTCTCTGGGCAAATTCAACAGACGACGTTAATATTTTTCTCACTTTTCCCAGAAAGCAGGTTTTTGTCAATTCATGCAATTTGCATGAAAGGTCAAAACCGGTTTTCTGGGAAAAATAAGAAAAATATTTCAAAATGTCATCTGCTGAAATTTTTACCCAGAGTGCTAAGTGTAAATAACAGAACAGGTAATTGATATAGATGTATACCCAGAAAGGCATCACTATTTCAGCTGAAAACAATCTCACTGCTTCAGATAAGGTGAATATTCAAATACAGTGTTTGTCATTTCTGCACCAAAACGCATCTAGTTGACACTAACTTTGGCAAGGAAATTCCAATGACTATTCCAAAGCTCCAGATAAGAGTTGGTATCCAGATCATTTTTTTTCTTATTTCTACATGGAAATATGCTATGGGTACTCATTAGAAGCACCACGGCAAGATGCCTTTAAGGAGTACCGCAACATAACCTTTTGTGCAGAAATAAGAAAACATATGATACTTTTTGGCTGAAAAAAAAAAGTGCCTTATCTGGAGCCATGCTACTCATAAGACAGGTTTTTAAAGCAAAAACTCTCCTTATCACAACAATAACTATCTTATCTAAAACTATGCCTTCTTACTAGGGATGAAGTTTAATGTGAAGTGAAATGTCAAAGCCTATTTTCTGTGCAAATAAGAAAAATATTTCAAAATGTCAATTGCTGAAATTTTTTGCCCAGCATGCTAAGCATTAAAAAAATATTTTTTTTTTATATACATATTTTCCTACATTCCATTAAAACAGAACTTGATATTTTATTCAACATGTCCGTTTTTCTGCAATAAATAAAAACAATACTACATTATCACCTAATTTTGTCTGGTTAAAACAAACATAAAAATCTCAAATTGCAGAATATAAAAGAAAAAATATCTTATTTATACTTAAGGATGAAAGATCTGCACAGACTTTGTGATACTTGCTTCATCTCCATCATTTAATATATAGAAGATCTTACACTCATGGTTAGTTCATATGAAATTTATGAAACGAGCCTTCTGCAAATTTCATATGAAATGACCATGAGTGTCCATGAGTATAAAATTCTGTTTATTATGACCATTTTAAATTGGGTTTTATTGCCTTTAAAGTTGACAATTGTTCAACAAAAATGCATGGCCATCGCCATGATTGATTGTGTTGGGGTTTAACGACATGTAAATCCTTTTGGGTCATTTTGTGTCGTCTCCCAGAGAAAGGGAAGAAAGAGATAGAAGACATAGTAGAGAAGATGAAGGAGAGGGACAGAGAACAAGAAAGAGAACAAGAATGAAAGTGAAGAAACAGAAGAAATAAAAACATCCCCTCTCTATCCTTACCTGCTGCAAGGATAGCAGGCCTTGCCCAACTGTAAACTAATATCAGTTGGATGCCCCAGTGATGTATGATACACAACACCTTCGCTATACTTGACCATCCCCCAACGTTACCATGACGTTACTTGTTCCCGTCAAAATATTGTGTAACATGTGACCATACGATTTTTATGTAACTAGATTATGCCACTGAATAATAGCTTTGTCATATGATAAATCAATATATTACTGAAATAAAGTTACATCATTCATAGTCAGGAGAGATTAAAGCTGCTTGCTTTGAGAAAATATGTTGAAGAGATTGTGTAATACTACCAAGTCTGAAAAGTTTGGACATATGTTTACTGTATTCATCACGAAAACATGCCTATATAATTTTGACCCCCTTAAATCCAACTTTGATATATAGTAAAACTGAGGTTTACAGGGGTATACATTATTTTTCTTATTTCTGCTCAAAAATATAGGTTGTGGGTTTAACAAGTACCCACAATCTATGTTTTGAGCAGAAATATGAAGAATATTAGAATTTTTAATCTGAAAATTTTCATTTTTTGGTGCTAAAATTTTCAGTATATTTGAATAGGCATGCTTTTGTAATGTTAAAATTCATGGATTGGTCGAATCATGCAGAACTTATGTCCTTAAGTATATTTTGACACTCTAAGTCTTAAGGGGCTGGATATACTGGACTGATTTTCTTAAGGGGCTGGATATACTGGACTGATTTTCTGCCATGATGTTAAAGGAAGCCGACTTTTGTGACCTCCTGTTTGCTTTCCTGCCAATCAGTCTCATTCTGAAGAAGGATTTACTCTAAACGGAAAGAATTTGCTCCCAAGGGCAGCAAATTCTTTCCATTTAAAGCAGACCCCTTTAAGAAGGAAAACAAAACCAATTTTAATAGAGTTGCCTCCCCCTGAAAGTGTATCCATTCCTCTTAAAAAGCCAGTTAAAACTGTAGCAATGACATTCTAAAATCAGAGGGCTTGTTAAGGAGTATTTGATGATAGTTCCTGGATAATTTTCTCCAGTTCTCCATGAATATATATGTTGTGGGTACTCATTAGAAGTGCCTCAGTGAGGCACTTCTAATGAGTACCCACAACATATGTTTTTATGTAGAAATAAGCAAAATTATCCCAGAATTATCACCAAATACTCCTCCTTAACAAGCCTTCTGAAAATATTCTTTTGTTTAACTAAGGAAGAAAGTAAGGCTAAACATTTCATGTGAATTGTCTACCTACTTAGCATACAACTCACACAAAATGTCAAGCCTTATTTTCTCAGAAAAAAAAATTATGTTGTCTGCTGCTACTGTCGTGACTGGTCCTTTAAGGGTAGAGTACATGTACAATGTCCTAAAGTTTCTGACAAAATGGCACATGCAATCAGTGCAGACCCAGATCAGACTCTTCCTGAAGGAGCAGTCTGATAAGGGTCTACTATATTTTGACATTCTACTAAGTATTTTAAGAAACACCTGCATAAACAGACAAATTTAGGCCAAAAATTTAAGAAATAAACTGTTTTAAAGTTGTGTGTCCTGTGTATACTTGTTAGTATGTATGTATTTATGATATTTAAACACATGTTTAGTCTAAATAAAAAAAAAAAAAAAAGTGTTTCAAATTTTAAAACATTTACTGTAATCATCCTTGCAGGATATTCTAAACAGGTTGGCAAACAACAAGGTCCTTAACGGGCAAAATGCACTCAAATAAACAGCTCCTGAGTATTAGCCCTTAGTATTGGCCCTTCACTTGTTTGGAACCTTTGTTGTTGAACAATTCTAATCTTTAGCCCGTTTAAGCCTGGCATCCCATAAAAAGGACAATGACAAACAGGGTAGATCCAGATCAGACACCACAGAGTGCGGCATCTAATCAGGGTCTACACTGATTGCATTAAATACATGGATTTCTATAAAATATGGTAATAATAAAAAGTAACCAGACACCCCTTCTACTGGAAATGGACCTGTCTGAAGAGTGAAGGTAGGAGAGTTCACTCGGCATAAATGGGCTAAAGTGCTAATCACTACAGTAGATGACAATTGGAAATTTTTTTTTTTTTTATTTTTCAGAGAAAATCAGGCTAAAAATAATAAGAAAAAAATTTAAATGTTGTCTGTTACAATTTCTCCTAGTGCTTTAAGAGCTAACACCTGCAAAGCTCAAAATGTGTCGCTTTAAATATTTTTCTTATACACTAAGCCAACAATCCACATGAAATGTCAAGTCTTAATTTTCTCTGAAAAAAAAAAATAGTAAAAAAATAAAATGACAATTGCTACAATTTTCTGAGCGCTTTAAGCACTAAAAGATTTACACATGCAATTAACACCGGTGAAGCTTTAAAATGTGCCACTTTAAATATATCTTCTAAATACGCTAAGTGTAAAATATTCTAATTGACTGACACATTAAGTTCTTATTTCTTCTGCATTGTCTGTAGCATTATTTCCCTCATTTAACTCTTCCAAGTGTGACATACTTTGCTTCTGCCAGAGTTCATAATACAAACTATTTGGTTTGGAAATCAGATCAAAGTGACTTCCCCTCTCTGCAACACGACCCTTCTCTAAGACCAGGATTTCATCAGCATCTATCACAGTCGACAGTCTATGAGCTATCACAATCGTTGTTCTACCTTTGGTTACCTGCTTCAAGGCATGTAATATATTCTGAAAGATAAAAATAAAGTACTGTATTTATCCTAAATAATTGGTCACACTTAACTCCTTAACCATAATCAGAGGACTTGTCAAGAAGTAGTCAAAGACAATTCTTCCATAATTTTCTCATTTTCTCCATAAAAAGAGAAATTAGAAAAAATATTCAGGAATTATCACCGAATACTACTGAGAAATTCAACTGCCTACTTATCCTTAACTTTTAACAATCCCATTGGCCTACCAAATAATGTGTGTTATAATTACTGACATAACTAAAAAAAAAAAAAAAAAAAAAAAAAAAAAAAAAAAAAAAAAACGTGCTTAAGAATTGCTGTAGCGGTTTGAAACAAGGCCTCATGTCATGGCCTCTGTCTCACTGAACAGGTTGGTTTTGTTTCAGTAGTTTTCTTTTAATGTCATAGCCTTCCACGTTTCTTGTTATTTCAATATATTTCAAAATTTCCCCATTTATTTTTCATCATTTCACTGCTCCATGGAAAAAAATGTGTCAACCAATAAACATATGGGCTTACCGTAATAACCTGAAGTATTATGACAGGTAGGCATTTGCAAAGAATATAGACCCAGATCAGATGCCACAGAATGTGGCATCTGATCAGGGTCTATACTGTTTGCCATACATACAGCAATATTTTAGACATATCAAGAGGCATTAAAATGGATTTATTCAAATTTTAGGACAAGTATGTAAGTAGATAAGGTGTCCCAATACTTAAAGTAAATAGATTATTGTGAGCAGTGTTTTACTTATAGAGACTGGATACACTTGGTAGATTTCCACCATTTGTTACAAGGGAGACAACTTTTATCACCCCAGAGATAATTCTCAAAATTTGCAGTAGATTGAGATGACCCTCCCCCCACTTTGTATATCACTGGGGAAGCCCGAATGACATACAAAGTGGGGGGAGGGTCATTGCTGATTCTGTCATTGTTGTTAAATAATCAGCTAGGCGAGAGGTATTGTTTAAATTAACCAACTTGACCTAGCCCTCTCAGTAATGTGGTAAGAATGCTTCAGGGCAGCTCATTTTGTACAGAAACAACAGTTTGCCCAAGTTCTGCTTCAGGACATGCAAACAATAACAAGAGAGTCCTTAAAATACTTGTTTTCTACCATCAGGATAATATAACTAAAGAATATGAATAACATTTCCTACCAACATAATGACAATATATATATTTATTATATACAAAGTAATGAAATATAGAGAATTATTAATGAAATAAAATGCATATTTTCACTAGTGAAATATAAGTTTTATATTTTCACTAGTGAAAATATAAAACTTATATTTTCACTCCTCTGAGCAGTGAAAAATATAAGATCTGGATCTACTTTTTTCTTATTTACATTAATGTTTTCATTACACGAGATGAAAATTTTTATGGTATTCACTGAAAAAGAGAAAATTTTCTTTTTATTTTATTTTTACGTGCCAATGCGCGTTTCTGACGTCATATCTAACGTCACCAAACAAAACAAAACATGAACGTCATGGCGCCAAGGGACAAAACTGCGTGTCAGAGTTTCCCTTGCAAATGCAAGATTTGCATCTCTTCTATCGAAAGTGATGTATATAATAAAAAGAAAATTCAAATGTTTGTCGTGAATATGACTTTTATTTCATCTCGTGAAGTGAAAAAATGTATATTTCATTCGTGCCTTCGGCACTCATGAAATATACATTTTTTCACTTCACTCGATGAAATAAAAGTCATATTCACTCCAAACATTTGAATATCCTATATAAATATATATGATCAGAACGAAGTGCCAAGGTAGGAACTTGTCTTGGCATGAATGCTGCTATCTGATAGTTATGTTTGAGTTGTTTCCTTTGTACAGCCTGAGTAACATGTTAACAATAATAAGACTGACTGATCCATCCAACCATGAAATTTTTAACAGTAAATTTGATACCTTGCTTTCATGTCAGAGAAGAATGAAAGAAAACAAATCCTACAATACTTATAAGTCCAGACAAAAATGAAATGAAAATCGTGCAGCACACATATTACATTGCAAGAATCAGCATTTTTTGCTGAAGCACTCCCTCATCAAATCCATAAAACTGCACGAGGCCACCAGAAAACAGCACAAATCCAGCAAAAGTACACCTTTGAATCATCTCTGTGACTCTTATGGAGCAAATTTTTTCCTTGTAGTGTGGTATCCTATTTCAGAAGGGAGGCAAAAACAATTTGACAGAGTTACTGCCCCTGAAAGTGATTCAATTCTCCTTAAAACTTAGCATGCTATCGACAGACAACAAACAGAATTTTTTTTTTTTCAATTTTCCAAGAAAATAGTTTTGACATTTCATGCAAATTGTCTCCCAAGGAGACAATTTGCATGAAATGTCAAAACCTGTTTTCTGGTATAAATAAGAAAAAATATTTCAAAATGTTGTCTGCTGAAAGTTTTACCCAGCATGCTAAATGTTAACCCTTGTCCTGCTGAACCCGGATATACCCTGCCTTTGCAAACAGTGGAGATCCAGATCAGTTGGCTTCTGAAGAATTCAATATTTCATTCAATATTTGAATTTGTATCAACAACCTGGATCAAGTAAACTGATTGGCTGAAAATTAGAAGTGGGCGTGGCATCTTAATTTATTCAGCAGGACATGGGTTAAATCTATCAAGACTATTACCTGTTCTGTGATGGTATCCAATGAAGATGTAGCCTCATCATATAAGAAAATAGGAGGGTCTTTCATGATTGCTCTTGCAATTGCTACACGCTGCTTCTCTCCACCTGTAGTGAATGGATATTAATGAAATGAAGATTTTTCTATTTCTTCTCTAGAAACAAGGCTTAACAGTTCATGTGAATCATCTGTTAGGCAGCCTATTAACATGAAATATCAAGCCTCATTCTCGCTGAAAAATAAAAGACATATTTTAAAATGTCCCCTGCTACAATTTTAAATGGCGCTATAAGGGTTAAAATACCATCTCTATTATCTCTTTGGTATGCTGATATAATATATGTTATTTCCCCTTAAAATGAGGTCTGACATTTCACAAAAATCATACTTTAATGACCTGACTTGTGAAAAGTCAAGCCGTATTTTCACAGAAATTATTTTTTTTTTTTTCAAATATTAAAATGCCAACTAATAGTTTTAATACAATAAGCTAAGAGCTAAAACATCCGTATAAATAATGCTTACCAATGCTGGGTAAAAAAAAGATTAACAGACAACACCTAAAAACATTTGTCTTATTTTCCACAGGAAAGAGAGTTTCACATTTTATGCAAAATGTTTCAATTTGTATAAAATGTCAAATCCTATTTTCTGAGAAAATAGCAAAAATAGCATCAATTTGTGCTCTGCTGAATTTGCCCCAAATGCTACACATGCTTAACATTGACATTACGAAAACACGCCTATTCAAATATATAGAAAATTTCACCTCCAAAAACCGAAATTTCTCAGTAAAAAAAACTCCCGATATTTTTCATATTTCTGCTCAAAACATAAATTGTGGGTACCTGTTAGAACCGCCTAGGCGAGGCGGTTCTAACGAGTACCCACAATCTATGTTTTTGAGCAGAAATAAGAAAAATAATGTATACCCCTGAAAACCCCCATTTTACTATATAAAAGTGGGGTTTAAGGGGGTCAAAATTATACAGGCGTGTTTTTGTGATGAAAAACATCCCTAAATTATCCTAATTGGCATCCTGCCCTGATGCTATAATAATCCTTCAATAACTTGAACTACCCATGTCTAGAATAAAATTTCCATGGTTCCAAAGATGTTGAGCAACTGAAATTAGCTATGATGGACTTACTCCAAAACTCTATTTTCTCATATTTCTTTTCTTATATTTCAAACACCATAGCAACAGATATCAGATGCTGATGTCTTTCTTATTTCTCTATGAAAACATATGTGTGGTACTCATTAGAAGCGCCTCAATGAGGCACTTCTAATGAGTACCCACAACATATGTTTTCGTGGAGAAATAAGAAAAATATTATGTGGATATCCTCTCTTATCTGTAGCTATGAAACACCTACTTGCAAATATGAGAAAATAAATCAGAGAAATAAAATAAACCGTCAAACATTCCAAATTTTTAGTACTAGGTCATGCTGCTAATCATCAGGGTCAAAAATCGTAAAATTTGATGAAAATGAAATTCTCAAAATGAACTTCATTTCTCAGTTATCATAATCAAGCAAACAATACTTAAAAAATTATGCAACAAACCTGATAGTTTCAGTCCTCTCTCTCCTACTTGAGTATTATACCCTTGAGGAAACCGAAAACTTATAGTATCATGTATTTCTGCCATTTTAGACGCAGTGAAAACATCGTCTTGCGTCTTGCTAAGATCGCCATAGTGGATATTGTTATACACTGTATCATGAAACAAGACACAGTCCTAAAGACAAACAAACAAATATTTAAATCAAGCAGTAACATAGGTGCACTGATGCCACACCCACTTCTAATTTTCAGCCAATCAGATTACTTAATTCAGGTTGCTGATACAAATTCACATACTTAACGACAAACAGTGCAAATCCAGATCAGTTGGCTTCTTCAGAAGCCAACTGATCTGGATCTACACTGTTTGCAAAGGCAGAGCATATCTGGGCTTAGCAGGACCAGGGTTAATATTACTATATTTGGAATCTGGCTTTATCAGGTCCTTCAATTCGACATCAAGCATGGCTATGTATGGAGGTCCTTCATGACTCCTTTTGGGGGTAGGATCAGGGCAATGTGTGGGTTAGTCCATTCAAGTCATTTATTTTTTATTTATTTAAGTTCTGAATACCTTTGCTTTTATGCCAAACATGGCAATGAATAAAGACTGACTTCTAATGACCCCCTTTTGAGGGTCAGACTGGGGCTAAGTGTGAGTGCAACCCAATTAAGGCATATACGGTAAATGTTCTAAAATTTCGTACACCAAAATGGCCAACAAGATGGCACATGCAAACAATGCAGACCCAGATCAGACTGCTCCTTCAGGAGCAGTCTGATCAGGGTCTACACTGTTTGCCTTTTCACTAAGTGTTTTAAGAAATAGTTGCATAAAGAGCAAAATTTAGGCAAAAAAGGGTAAGAAATAAAGTGTTCGAAATTTTAGGATATTTACTGTAATGTTCATATGTAGATTCTAATCACCATCTTGGATTTGACACCCAACATGTCTATGTTAGGAGGCTGACCTCTAAAGACCCCTTTAAGGACAGGGCAAGGGTTTGGCATGGCTGAGACCCATCAATGATCTGCAACCATACATGGCTACACCTGGTCCATAATGACCATTTTAGGGTGGAAATAGAGCTAGGTATTCTCGAAACCCATTTAAGTCTATTTCTGTTAAAGTTCTCATCAACAGCTCCAATTTGACAACAACCACTTTTCTTCCTTCTGCCCCATAACAGATTTTCAAGTATTTCATTTACATCAACTTACTAAGATAATGCTAATCAGATGTTACATTTTACCCTAGATAAACATAAATATTTATGTGAATATCCAGCTTATTTCAAGATTTACATTTGAGCCAGTGCACGACAAAACCAACAAAATGGCATGTGCACCCAATGAAGACTCTGCTCAGCCTGGACATCCACTCAGTCTGATCAGAGTCTTTGCTGTGTGTTCAATGGGTAACTAAGGACCCAAGCTTTCTTCATGCGGACAGCAAAGACTCTGATCAGACTGAACAGATGCCCAGGCTGATATGTTTTCCCTGGGCACACATGCCATTTTGTAGGTTTTGTCATGTGCAGGCTCATTTTTATTATTTTTTTTTATTTGTATTAAGTCACTCAATAATTAATTCACCTCATTTGCTCTTCTTCAAGATAGCTGAAAAGCATTATCTACCTTGTAAATGGAATGTTTTTTTTTTTTTTTTTTACCTGCCTATCGCGCTAGATAAGGCATTTTTATCAATCAAAAGGTATTGATTTTTCATGTTTCTCCACAAAAATATACAGTTGAACCTCAATAGCTTGAACACTGATGGCTTGTTTACTATGGCTAATTTGAACTTATTTTCAAGTCCCTACCAAATTCTTCCAATAGCTCAAGAAAACAAATATTTAGGGAATTTGTTTTTATCATGGAAATGTATGTTGTGAGTACTCATTAGAACTGCCTCATCGAGGAAATTCTAATGAGTAAACATACCATTATTGTGTAGAAGATCGAAAAGATTACCCTAAAATATTCCCACTTGCTTCCTAACCTGGCGCCATGATTAACTCTCAGATCTCAAACAAAACTTCCATAGTCCCAAAGATGTTTGAACCATTGAGGTCTTACTGTATATTGTGGGTACTTATTACAAATGGCTCATTGAGGGAGTTCTAATGAGTACATGTAACTTTTTTTTTTTTTTTGTGGGGGGGGGGGGGGGGGGGGGGGCATGGGGGAGGGGGGGGGGAGGTGTGGTTCACAAACCTTCAAGAATATTTCTTTTATATCGAGCTGATTGTTCATCAAAGGTGGGCGAAAACTGGTGAACCCGGGGAAAAAACACCTGATCATTCGTAAGCAGAACTTGGCTTTCCCACATGTGACCCGAGCCAGGCTCGAAACACAGTGGTAAGAAACCTAATGGATTAAGAGTCAACTCTCCTATCCACTAGGCTACGGGGACCTGCTAGTACATGTAACATATATTTTCATGGAGAAATAAGAAAAAATATCATGTGAATACCCTCTCTCATCTGAGTACTCATAACATATGTTTTCATGGTAGAAATTGGAAAAATATTATGCAGATACCCCTCTTATCTGGAATTATTCTATGAGTTTTCAATCAGTCTTATTTCTTACTGCATATATAACACATATATCTACTTTATACAAAACTTACTTTCGCCATTATGAAAGATACAAACCTGTGGCACAATTCCAATAACTCTTCTCAGACTATCTAGATTGACCTCCTGTATATTCTGGTTGTTCACTGAAATAGTTCCTGACTGAGGGTCGTAGAAACGAAACAGCAGCCTCACAATAGTGGATTTCCTGGTAAAATTAACCATAATGTATAATGTTAACCAAAGTCATGATCAGACCAAAAACTGTTCCATCTACTGCATTTAACCCATTGTAGTCTGGAGACCCCTAAAAGGGTAAATGGCAAACAGTGCAGACCCAGATCAGACGCCGCATTCTGTGGCATCTGATCAGGGTCTCCACTGTTTGCAAATAGTTCAACCATTTTTCTCTAGGAATATCTAAATCACATAGCCTAACATACCTAAAATCAAAATTAGAATCTTCCAATGTGTAGTGTAGGAGAGTCCATTCAGTCTGCTATGGTTAAGAAACACAAATGTGTTCCAGATAAGGCACTTTTTAATTCAATAAACATTGATATCATCAAGGTGCTTCGAATGAGTTTGTTTGCGCTGAGGTTTTACGGCCCAGTCAACCCAATGGGGTCATGTCGAGCGCGTCAGTTTACCTAACCACACATTTACTGGGTAGGCTGAGTCCTCTAAGCGGTTAACCAGTATTGTGCACATTCTTTCGCCAGAAACTGACAACTGCCCTTCTTGAATCAGCGGAAGGGAGAGAATGACCATAGAAAATATTTCACGATCAATCTCCACGAAAGAATGTTGCCGACCTCGGCGGGGGTTGAACCCGCAACCTCCTGGTCTCCAGTCGGACGGCGCATCCAACTGAGCCATCGAGGCTGGCTTCGAATGAGTACCATGGCATATGTTTTAATGAAGAAATAAGAAAACTATCAATTCTTTGTGCTGGTCCCGGTTCATTACCTTTCGAGACTGACTTATCCTGATAGCTTCTTTGACTTGTCCAAGTCCCTGATTATTTTCCCTGTGACGTACTTTTGCCTCCTCCCAATCAATGACATGGTTAGCCTTCACAATATGATCTGCCACTGCACTTTTGTTGAACTGGGACCAGGGACCAGGGGGTATACAACCTGAGCAACATGTACAGGCCTTGGTTCACCACTGGTAACCAGTCTAAAGGTAATCATCCAAGTCCTGTGACATTCAAGGTAAAGGTCACAGTCTGATGATGGTTCTAAATGAGAATCGAAACTCTCATAGTAAGTGAAAATTCTTTTTCGATCAGCCAAAAAGAATCTTTGAATTAATGTGATATTCTATCCTGATGAATCCATTTAATATGTCCCATGCATTCATAATGATGAACCTGTCAGAACCATTTACAGAGGATTTGTGAAGGAGGAATTCTTGGAGATAATTCTAAGATAATTTTCTCCAGTTCTCCAGTAAAACAATACGTTGTGGTCTCAGCAGAAGCACCTAGCTTAGGTATTTCTCATGGGTACCCACAACACACATGTATGCTTATAATGAGAAAAAACAAAACATATCCCAGAATTATTATAAATACTCCTCCTTAACAAGTTCTATGTATTCATAATAATGAAACTTTCAGTATAATTCACACTTCCATTCTACAATAAAAGTACTAAAGATACCTACCCTGATCTACTGCCACCTAGGGAGGTGTATCTGGTGATAATTTTGGGGAAATTTTCTCCAATTATCTATAAAAACATGTACTATGGGTACTCATTAGAAGCATTTCAATGAAGCACTTCTAATGATACAACTTATGTTTTTACAGAGAAAAAAAAAAAGAAAAAAAAAATATCCTGGAATTATCTTCAATTACTCCTCCTTAACAAGTCCTACGCATACACAATAATGAACAGGGCCCAGTTGTTCAGAACTAATGATGTCATTACTTCATGTATTATTAAAACTTTGATCATTAAATATGGCATATATGCTAATATTTTTGTTGAAAAAATGTGAGTAGCTTTTCCATTTGCAAAAGCTACTCACATTTTTTTCAGCAAAAATACCTTTGACTTAGATATTGTACTTACTAGAATAATAAACACTTTGACGCTTGTTAAGCTAATGATGCTTTGAACATCTGGGTCTGAGCAGGTAATTACCACTCACAAATGATCGTAAAGGAGGAGTGTTTGATGGTAATTCTGGAATAATTTTTACCACCTCCATAAAAACATATATTGTCGGTACCCATTCAAAGTGCCTAAAAGAGGCACTTCTAATGAGTACCCACAACATA